>PVIJ01003369.1:0-13271 GCA_004024925.1 Scalopus aquaticus | reverse complement strand
CATATAGAGTGAATTTTAACCTCTCTAGTCGGTTTTCCTGATTTGGTATTGTAGATGATGTGGTTGTCTTATTTATAAAAAGTTAATATTTGAAGGTTTCCTCTTTTCGTATCCATCATCCTAATCTTGGATATGTAGCAGAAATTTTTGCCGTAGTGTCTTAGGAGAACAACTAAAATTGTAAAGCTGTATAGATACTTAAATATATGCATATATATTTGGTATATCCTTCTGTTATAATTTGTAATGTTATCATTTTAACTAATCTTATTTATATATTTAAGTATGAGGTATGTGGGTTTTTTATAAAAACCTGGTAAGTCAACATAAACAGAATATTTTATGTTGCAGCTTTCTTCATTATTACCTTGCCCTTTCTGTTTATTCATGGTTTGCAAAGAAAGGGTATGTGAGGTTTTTTTTGTTTCATGTATTCAGATGATATTTAATGAAAAAGAATGAATTCAGAAGAGCATAATCTTTGGTATAGAAGAAGATGCTACTACTTGAAATTTTAGCAAGTCTTTAGGGTCTTGAGATATTTCTGCTAGTGCCTCTTGATTTGCTTTAACTTTAAAACTTTGTCATGTATCTTAAAAGGAGATGAAAAGATAAAGAATATTCATAGCAGCATTATTCATAAAAGTCAAGACATGGAAATAACCCCAAGTGTCCATCACTTGATGAATAGGTAAATTAAATATATTCTTATAATGGAATATTATTCAACCATAAAAAGGCACAAAGTACTGATATAACTGGTATTGCAAGTTTGCATAAATCTCTAAAACATTGTAATAACTGAACAATGCCAGATCCAAACAGCTGCCAATGCTATGATTGCATTTATGTGAATGCCCAAAACAGACAAATCCATATGGCAAAAATAGATTAGGAGTTGCCGAATGCTAGAAGGAGGTGGGACTATCGAGTGACTCTAATGGGTATGAATTTATGGAAGGTGTTCTGGAATTAGATAATGGTGATGGTTGTCCAGCTTTATGAATATATTAAAAACAACTGAGTTGTATACTTTAAAAGGGTATATTTTATGAGGAGGGCCTCCCTGGTGGAGTAGGGGTTAAGTCTCAGTGCTATCATGCTTTCACAGCTATGGCCTGAGTTCAGCCTCTGGCCAAGAGCATAATAACCCACATATGATGGAGCAGAACTCTCCTATCTCACTCACTGCTCCTACTTAGCAATCAGTAGATTGGCCTGTTCTGTTCCCCCCTCTGTCTCTGGTGAATCTGTTCACCATTCACACCTCTGACCTATACCCCAGTTTTTCAATAAATAAACAAATAAATATTTTTTTAAATTTCTGAAAAAAAAATAAAAAAGAGGTGAAACATATCAATTGCTAGTGGAGAGAGATTATTGCAAGAAGACCTTGTCTTTGTTCATTCTTCTTTGATATGTAAGGCCTTAATCTGATGAGAGGATGAAAACTGTTGACAAAGAAATGGGCTGGAGGTATGAGCGTGGCTTTTTAATGAGTTTTTATAAAATTTTAAAAATTGAAGTTATCAGTCTTTTACAAAATAGGAATAGCTTTTTAATTTTTATTACTTATAGAGTTATATTTTAATCTATATTTTATTAGCATTATTTTTACTTATATGAACATATATATTTAAGGGTTGATGGTTAGGTTGTAGAAAATTAAAAGGTGGATATAGTTTTATAGAAATCAGGTTATCTTGAAATTGCTACCACTTTTGAGACCTTAGTGTACTTACCTGAATTTAAGAGATGGCAACCTTTAAGATAAATTGTGGGTACTATGTAAAATTGTAGAAAGTTATCCTGATGGAAATATTTAAGAAAATAACTGTAATTTTATATTAAGAGCAACATAGACTATACTATTATATTATTATTACACTACACATAATATATAGCATATTATTGATTTTTTTAAAAAAGATTTATTTATTCATACATACAAGCTGGGGTACAGGCCAGAGGCGTGGGGCGGCGAGAAGATTCACCCGAGACAGAGTGGGGAGCAGAACAGGCAGAGCAGAAACACACTGCTGAGGGGAGCAGCGGTCGAGGCAGGAGAGGTCTGCCGCACCATGTGGGATTCTCCCCAACTGGGCGTCGAACTCACATCGCTGCTGCCGACAGCTCCACAGAGCAGCGCTCAACCGCTGCGCCAACAGGGAGGGAGGCCCCATATTATTGATTATATATGATTAAGTATATCCTCGTGAATTATTTATTAAAAACTTTTCTTGGCACCTTTTGCATTAAAAATCTTACAGATCAGCATTAGCTTTATAAAAATTTCATGTGATCAAAATTAGGTATTCGTAAAACTTAATAAATAACAGTACAGTGTGTACCTTTTGGACTGAGAACATTCAATTTGTAACTCAGAGAAAGAATAGATTCTTGAATCAAAAATATTAGTTCAGCTTTCAAAATCAATCCACTGTAAAATATTGGCTACCTTTGAGGTCAGTCATAGTGAATTGTATGCTCTATTATTTGAAATGTGGTTTATTTTCAACCTGCTGTAGAAGTTCTTTTCCTTCACTTATATTTTAGAGCTGCTGTGTGTATACATTGCTGGGTTAACTCTAGGTTTTTAGGATCTGGGTCCTATAGGCATTCCTAGCAGCTTGTTTTCAGGGCTTATTTAATTAAGTTGATTCATTAAAAAAATTGTCAATATTCAAAGTATTTTGATCTACAAAAACAGCAGTTTTTTTCTGGTTATTAAACAGGTATGGTACAATTTCAGAACTAATAGTATATACTTTTCTGAGTTTTTGACATGCATTAACTCATTTTATCCTCACAACTACCGAGTTAATTGGTGCTATTACTATCTCATTTATATATAGGTCTGAAGAGTAAAAGTAGGGTTCTTAAGTAAGTGGGAGACTCAGCATTTCAACGCAGACCCCAAACACTTAACCATAATGCGCTCTATTGCCTTCTACTCTTGACTTAGCTCCCTCTCATAGTAAACTCAAGCCTAGTTCTTTTTCTTGCCTTGAGCCCCTCTTATTTCCCTATCCAGTGTTAGTGAAATGTTGGGTTTTTATTGCCTTGTGTTTGTATTATAATTGTGTTACTCCAAATGTGTTTTGTATATAGGAATAGATATTCAAAGGAGTCATTCATCAGAATCTATTATACTGAGTTCACACTTGTGTTGTACATGTTATTTTTTAAAATTCAGAAACTCTCTATAGTTTATATCTATAGGAGTATAGATATGCTCTGCTTTTTGTCACATCTGTTTTGTAGTAAGTTAATTTGTGTAATGTCAACTGAATCAATAAATCTAGGACTCAGTTTAGTCTGTGTCATCTGAAGATTGAGACAGTGCTTTGGATCACTGATAAGTAAGGTGTTTCCTGTTTTTCTATTACAAAGGCAGTTTTCCAAACTCTCATTAGTGGCGTCCATCAAGGGACAATCATTAAAACAATATATGAAACAGCTAGGAGAGCAAAAATGGCTTTTTTTTTTTTTTTTACTGGTAGGACTCCAGAATTCTGTTTTCTTCTGGTCCCATACCCTGAAGCCTCTCTTTCTGATATTCTTCTCTTTTGTACTTGGTATTAGAAGGGAAATAGTATCAATACCCTACAGGAAGCAGTTAGATTTAACATTATATTTAAATCACCTTGGTACATTCAGACTTGTTTAAAATTGCATAGTCCATTATAGTGGTATATAGACTGGTTTGCTCGTGGGACAATTTGTATACATTGTGTTTATAAGTAGCAGATTCTTGGGCTGATAAATAACTGGATTGTTTCATGTTTTTATTTTTGTTCACTATATTGAGTAGAATGACCTTTTGTAGTAGACCTTTTGAGCCCAAGCAACCTGAAATTCTTCCGAAAGAAATAAACTACTACTAAAGGAGTCATTCAAAATTACAGAAAAACAGAACCACGTCAGTGTGGTTCTGATGGCTTTCTCTGTGACTTCCACCTTCCACAAGATTGTGTGGTCTTTAGTGTTATCTCTTGATCAGACATTGTTGAACATTTTTTTCCCTCGGCCCTGAGGATACTCTCCTCTCTTGGTTCTCTTACCTTACTAGCCATACTGAGGATTCTTTTGTTCGTTCATTCTCTCCATGGAGGTCATGAAGTGTGCTTAAGAGTAGGAATTAGAAAGTTAGTCCATCTTTACAAGATGGTTCTGCTACATTTTATGTGACCCTGCACAAATCACTCCTTTTGTGCTTAAATTTCCTGATCTGTGAAATGAAAGTTGTTACAAATATTAAATAATTTACTAGAATAGCATTTGACCACCATTGTGTAATATGTCAAGCTATAGTTATCCTTCTGACCTCTAATTGTAGGTCCTAAGGCTTGGTCTTCAGGCCTCTTCTATAGTCATTTTGTACATGACCTCATCTACTTACAGTGATTTTCTCTGGCTATTCCCTCTTGCCTTTTTCTTCTTCCAGCTTTATTGAGCTATGATTGACTGTTGGACATTTAATAGATATCTGAAGAGAACAGATTTTAAGTCTTGATTTGGCTTCCTTGCTCCCTCCTCTTGTTCTAAACTTTTTATCTCAGCAAACCAGAGCTCCATTTTTCCAGTTGCCCGAAAACACTGGAGTCATCTCTCTTTTTCCTTTCATACTGCATATTCAGTCCATTAGTGAAAACAGTTGTTTCTCTAGTTTGTCTAGAATCTGGCCATGTCTCACCACCCCTCTATAACTATGGGTGGGTGTCATCTCTTGATGGATTATTGCAGTACCCTTGCAACTGTTCTGTTGATAGTCTTTACTTCTTGTGTACTACTGGGATGAAACACTCACAGTTACTCTATGTCAAGTCTTGTCACTTCTTTGCTCAAAGCTTCTAGTGGACTCCCATCTCACACAATAGAATTCATAATCCTTATTTGTTTCTGCTTTATGTGACTTGCCCTCAAGACTGTTTGCTCCCTAATCCTTTCTATCTTCCCTAATCTTCTCTACTGCTCACTCTTTTTCTGTTTTTTTCTTTCTTTTTTTGTTCCAGTTTTATCTAAACTGGCCTCTTCTCTAGGATGTACTAAGCATTTTTCAGCCTCAAAGGCTGAATAGTTGGGTTTTTATTTTATTTTGGATTGCCCACATTATTTTGCACCACAATTTATGAGCTATATCTTTCTAATGAAGTTATTATGTAGCCAGAGTATACATATTTGAATATATCTGAAAGCACATGCTAAAACATTGCAGAGAAATATTTGGCTGGATTGAAACAGGGTTTGAGCTTTTGATACATATTGCTACCTTTTCCCAGTGTACCCTGAACCCAAGCTACAGTAAAGAATGCACAGGACCTGAGACATCTTGGGCCTTGTGAACATTGCTCTCAAAATTCAGTTTGAGAAATTTTGTGTAATTGTGGTGATGGATGTTGTCTAGACTTACTGTGATCCTTGGCAGTATATTTAAATAGTTAATTATTATGTGGTACCCATGAAACTAATAAAATGCCAGTTGAATCTCAGTTAAAAAGAAGAAGCAGGCATTTAGTCGAGTTAATGATCTTCATGCAGTAAGTAGAAAAGAGAAACATTGCTCAAAAACTCATGGGAACTCATACAAGTATCTCTCTTAAGTATCTCTTGTCTACCTCCCTCACTTCTGGTCTCTGAAATGTCACCTTGTCATATAAACCTTCTTTGGCTACCGTATTTTAAATAGTATCATTTTCTTCATCTCCTTATGTTGCTTTATTATTTTTTTCTTAGCCCTTCCACCAGATGGATCACATAACTGACGGTCCCCTCCTTTTTCTGCCCTTACCCCCATGGCCTTTGTCTGCCTACTAGAAGTGTGTTTTATGTTCTTTGTTTTGTCCCTAACACCTTGTATAATGCCTAATATAGAACTCGGCAAAGGTTCATACTAGGGTATGGATTTGTAAAAAAGAAGGAATAAGTATCTTAGATGTGTTCAGAATATATATATATAGAGAGAGAGAATACTGCTAAGACGGGATCAGAATCACTTTAAGTGTTGCCAAGTAATGTGTTTAGCAAAGCCCCAAAGGATCATTCTGGGTTGTATCAGATCTTTTAAATTTTTTGCAGGTTTCTAGAAGTCTTGGTGTAGTTTTCAGAATACCTGATAAGTAGCACTCCCTGTGCCTATTGTTGTTACCCTGTTGTGTTCTTTCCTTTTTTTAGTATGCATTGTCACCTTGAGCCAGACTTTAAAATTTTGCGTAGTTTATTTGCCCATACTTGAGACAATTGACAGAGAAGAGCTGAAAGATTCTATAGGTTACACTGGTCAACAAATTTTTACGAAATTCATGTTACTGAAATAAAATCAGTCATTTCCTATCAATTTGTATGTGCTCAACACGATTATGACAGTCAAATTCTAATTTTGGCTCTAGTTTTTTGTAATCTGCAATAAATGGATGTTTACATCACGAAATGCATGCCAATAGTAATAGGCCTACAGTTAATACCTGTAAAAAAATCAAGTCATAGACTACTTAGATTTCTTCGCTTGTCTCTTATACAGCTGTTCAGGAGCATCTCTGGGGGAGTGTCCAGCAGCAGTCAGCCAGCATTGTAGTGGACCATTTTCCCTGGTATCTTTGTTCCATTGATGTTATATCTTGATGAAAACGTTTGCCATGTTCATCACTAACCATACCACAGTTTTCAGGGAAGAAATCCAGATGGGAATGAAGGAAGTGGATCTTTAGAGACATATTGCAGCCAAGTTTCTGATATTGCATCAGCATGTCTTCTACTAGTTCCTTGTAGTTTTCTGCCCTAACATTCCCAAGAAAGTTTGTAGACACTAGGCGAAAAGCATTCCATGCTTGTTTCACATCACCCTGCAGCAAGTTGTTGAACTGGTCATCTTTGAAGAGCTCTCAAATCTGAGGATCCACAAAACCTCCTTCTTTAATCTTTGCTTCACTGAGTCAAGGAAATTTTTCATGCAGGTATCGGAAAGCTGGTGGGGTCCAGTCCCTGGCTTTCACGAAATTCTTCATCAAATCTAGTTTGATGTGAAGGGGTGGGAGGATTTTGTGAGCCTCAACCAGAGCTGGGTGCTGGATATTCTTCTCTCCAACTGCTACATTTTGTCTGCGAGTCCATTCCTTCCATAAGCAGTGTAATTCATTTGCTCAGCTATCCCACTCACATAAGAAACACATGTATTTTGTGTATAGCTGCTGCAGTCCCATTAAAAGGGCAACTAGCTTCAAATCACCACAGACGTGCCAGCTGTACTTGTTATACTCAATGGAATTCAGTAGCTGCTTTAAGTTATCGTATGTCTCTTTCATGTGTACAGTATGCGCTAATGGAATAGATGGAAGACGGTTTCCGTTGTGAAAAAGCACAGCCTTAAGATTCAGTTTCGAAGAGTCTAGAAATAGTCTCCATTCTGTGGGTCATGAGTGATTTCTAAGGCATTCGTGAGGCCCTCAATATTGGAACAGAATAGCAGAGTACTTTCCTTTCTGAAGAAAGTCTCCAACTGCTGGTGGTGCTTTTGATATAAAGTAATTGTGACATCTTCTTCTAGAAGATTCCATTGTTGGAGTCTTGATCCTAGCAGTTCTGCTTTGTTCTTGGATAAGTCCAAATCATGAACCAGGTCATTGAGTTCTTCCTGTGTTAGTCTGTGTGGGGTTGATGATGCAGCACAGTGAAAATCTGGATCACTGCATGCTGATGGAATAGGAGAAAACAGGTCGACTGACCATTGTCCTCATCAGATGAATCAAGAGACTATTCTGCTGGAGGTTCTGGAATAGAAAGTCCCTCAACATATGGAACTGGTCTCAATGCAGACGAATGTTGGGTAGACTATTCTCGACTTCTTTTGCTTCGTCGTTCCACTGGAAAGAGGAGGAACCAAGCAGAAGTAACAGTCTTTTATGTGGTTGCTTGGCTCTCTCCACACCATGGGGACTGCAAACAGCATTGATGGTCTTTTGCCATTTCACCACTGTGAAAGCTGTGTTGTACATGTAGCACAGCATATATGCGGGGCCCAAGGCTTGTCTTGGTCACCAGCCTTGCATCCAAAGTAAAGATGCTAAGCCTTCTTCACTTGAGAAGTGATATTTTTCTTCTGGTTGGCAGATGTCACTTCCCCACAAATAGAGCAGAAATTGTCCACACTATTAACGCACTTTTGAGGCATTACTGTTCTGTATTGTGTCTATATGGATAAAATAATAACAGTTCTGTGGAACAGTAGCTTAAACTGTCTTGCACAAAGTCCGAAGTATTTTCAATGCTGAACCTTTCCGACAGGGCTTTCAATGGTGCACTGCTGACGTCAGCTTACTGCAGCCGCCTGGCAGTAGTATTGCATTGCATCAGAAAATGATGCAGTCAACTCTGGATGATGTGTGCATGATGGTATATGTAATGCGATGCAATATTACATCATTCTAGGCTGATTGAGGATGTCGTTGCAGTCCTACTGGATAAATTTGCATGGTGAAACATAAAATGAATTATATTGTGAACAGTGCCGCAGTGAACATACGGGTGCATGTAAACCCAGATGTCCAAAAATAGATGCCTGGATCAAGAAGATGTGGTACATATACACAATGGAATACTATTCAGCATTCAAGGAAGATAAACAAATGCAATTTGCAATGACGTGGATGGAATTAGAGGGGATCATACTCAGTGAAACAAGCCAGAAAGAAAGAGAAAAGTATCAAATGGTTTCACTTATAACAGGACTATAGGGAAACCAAACAGGAGAGAGACACTTGGGGGGTAGGGGGTGGGGGAGGATAAGGGCACAAAACGGAGTAGAAAAGAACACAAGGGACCACAGAGATGGATCACAGGTGAATTGGAGGTGGGTTACCCAAGGGGAATACCAAATGTAAAAGATATAAATAACAATAAAGAATATATATATATATAAAAATTATATGAAATATCTTCAAAACGAGAGCTAATAAACAATTTTCAGGATTATATTCATGTTCAGCACACCAAGATACTACAGATTAGGGCCTTTTAAAATCAGTACGATCTCGCTGTTGACCAGTGTTTTAAGAGAAATCTGTAGATGGTCAGCTGAAGTTCTTTAATATGTTGTCAAGTCCTAAAAAGATCTTTTGCTGTTGTATGTTGAAGTGTTTATCACCTACTATCATTTAGGAACCTTTTGGCAAATGTGTACCCTTCATGGTATTTCATTTAATCTGATGTGAAATGATAAAATAATCTGATTATCAAGTTACAGTTTGGAATTTTTAAATAAGTGAACCGATTTATTGTTTTACATAGCAGTACAAATTGTTCTTGTTTCCTGTTTCCCTTAAGAAAGGTATTGGTAAAAAAAAAAAAAGAAAAGAAAAGAAAAGAAAGGTATTGGTTTCCTAGGGCTGCCCTAACAAATAACTGCTAACTTGATGGCTTAAAGCAAAAATTTATTCTGTAGCAGTCATAGAGGCAAAAGCTTGCAGTCAAGGTGTCAGCAGAGCTGGTTGCTTCTGTGGAGACTTGAGGGATTCCCATTCATGCTTCTCTTCGTGCTTCTGGTGACTGCCAAATATCCTTCCTGTTCCTTGACTTGGAGAGGCATCACTTTAGTCTCTGTCTCTGCCTTCATATGGTTTTCTCATATCTATCTGTGGTTTCAAATTACCCTCTCCAATGATGGGCTTAAGAGTCTACCCTAAATTCAGGATAATTTTGGCTCAAGATCTTTATCAATAAATCTGCAAAGACCATTTTTCCAAATAAGGTCACATTCACAGGTAGTATTCAGTGCACTCCAAGGAACAAATGAACATTCATGTATCTCATTTTTCAAAATTTCAGTCTATTTGCTTAACATTCCATATTATGTAGTAATTCTACTTGCATGTTTTTTCCTAATACTTTCATAACCTTTTTGAGCTTGTATTATATCCTCATTACTCAGAAAATTGAGCTTTCTTGCCTTTTTATGGTGTGATTTTTGGGTGGGGAGGAATCTTGTTAAACTCACTTTGTCGCCATTTTTTTCCCAGGGTGTTAAAATTGTGTTGTAAACAAATTGCATGATAAATACTTAGCTTACTGTTATTTGTTTTAGATGTTTATTTGTTTTTTTTCTTTATATCCCCCCACTTCTGGATAGCATTTAGCTAAATCTTGAAATTTGGGATAGGAGAAGTGGGAAAGGTTAATCCACTTACAAGACTGACATTATTTTCAAAGTAACTGATTCCAAGGATGAGCAGAATATATTTTATTTAATAGCTATGAGAGATGGATTTTCATAAACTTTTATCCAAAGTAACTAGATTCTCACATTCAGTATAAAGGGTGTTATGGAATGTAAAGTTCATTAATATGCTGTATATTTTTATCCCCTTGAATGTAATTTAGAGATTATATGCTGTAATAGGATTTATGACATTATACTGTTTAATCTTTAGGGTGTTACAAACACATCAATGATAGTTGGCAGTAACTAAAATTTGTGGCATCTTAAGAATGTATTAGTTTTACTGAATGTCATGAATTTTACTTAAAAATAAACAGAATTGCTTTTAGAATATTTAGATTTAAAAGGCTTTTGTACCTGTAAGACAAGAATAAAATCTTTAAGAACTGGCAAATGAATTAAAGATTAAATGATTTATTTCTAAGGTTATGCTTTAATTAATACATGGGGGATGATGTGGACGTTTCTTCAAAATGTTTGTTTCTGTGTAACTGAACTTGTCCCTCATCACTTACCTACCTGGGGTTTATAAAATGGAACAGTCTCTTCTTTCCCAATTTGTCACTCAAAAGAGGCTTTCACTTATACAAAAGGTAGTGTATTACTATCGGGAATAGCATGCCTCTCTAAAACAAGACAAGCAAAAGCAATGCCCATTGAGCCTTTCTCAGTGCTTTTTCTTTGTGTATAACAAATGGTATTTTACTGGGATAAAATTTTAGTCTTTAAATCATCCCTCAGTGGTTTGTTTTGTTTGTTTTAATTCTATTGTTTGATTTCTTATGTTGGAGTTGAATAGGGGCAATGAATATATTTTCAGTGTGTGGTCTTCACAAAATAATGCACAAATAAGGACTTTACAAGCTGTTTAATGCCATTATTTCCACTTTGAAAGAAGAGAAGATCAGTAGACAGAAAAGAGCAAAATGGCTCTGCTATGAAATTGTGACTTTTACACTTGATCTTAGCCAAAAGGCCGAGAAGCGATGAAATTGTGACTTTTCATGCAGTTGCCCTTTGTTAAAAGATGCAGGTGGTAGCATTACAGTCTTTTTGTTATAGTTTGAGTTGTGAATATTTAAATATATTTATTTATTTTGGTTTATATATTGTATCTTCGTACATTGAAAATTCCATCAGATACCGTTGCACCTTTTGCTATCCATTTCTAAACATTTGACTATATTTGAATTTCAGGAAAAAGACTGTTACCATTTCTGTCACTTATTTCTCATTACTGATGTTCAACTTTCATTCTGATGTCTTATTTCTTTTCTCTGAAGAACTTTCTTTAGCAGTTCTTTTAGAGCAGTGAATTCTCTTTCTCTTTTGTCTCAGACTGTCTTTATTTCACTTTATTCTTGAAGGATTGTTTTCTTGAATATAAAATTCTTAATTAACAGCTTTTTCTGTCAGTGCTTAAAATTGTTCCATTTCCTTTTGGTTTCTGATGAGAAATTCTCAGTCATTCCAGTGTTATTTCCTATCTATATTATGCAAGTAAATTTGAAAATTTGAGTTTGCAGGTATTATTTCCTCAAATATGTGGGGAACCAGTGTGACTCCATCTTGCATTGATGCCATCTTAGGCTGGTGGCCATAGTGGTCCTAC
Organism: Scalopus aquaticus; assembly: GCA_004024925.1. Lineage (NCBI taxonomy): Eukaryota > Metazoa > Chordata > Mammalia > Eulipotyphla > Talpidae > Scalopus > Scalopus aquaticus. Next base: position 1,449 of record PVIJ01003369.1, on the reverse strand, counting down.
TCCAGGAAAATAGCCAAATTCCCCATTCTTTTCTACAGCTATACCTTAACCCCTGTAACTTTGAAACGTACACAAACTTAATAATCTTACCAAGATGCATGTGACATATCCTCTGGACACCTGGTGTCAGTTGTTTTACACAAAATCCTTCTATTTATTGAGATAATTAAGCTTCAGTGGGGTATAAGAAGGCTCCAGTGTGGGAGGTGTAGCTTCTACCTTGACCCAAAGTCCTGCCCACCAGCTCCAGTACTGAGTGTCCCTCTCTGTAGGTTGCCCTTAAAGTGTAATTAACAGAAATGTCTCTTTGTTCTTTACACTCAAATTACCGTCTTAATTTAGGGGAATTTGGGGGAAGAGAATGTTGTACACATTCTCTTCTCAGACTTCAGTTCGAGAATATTAGCTCTCATTATTTTCCCATAAGTCCTACGTTTTTGTTTTTTTTAATCTCTTTTTCCTGTATTTAGATTGGATATCTTCTGTTAGTCTATCTTGAAGGTCACTGACTTTTTTTTCTTGATTTTATCCATTTGGCTGTTGAACTTCTTCAGTGAATTTTCATTTTGATTATAGTATTTTTTAGTTTCTAAATTTTCCTTTTGGCTCTTCTTTGTATCTTCTTTTTCTTTGAGGAGATTTTCTAATTTTCTATTCATTCTAAGAGTGTTTGCTTTACCTTGTTAGAACATTTTCATAGTAGCTGCTTTAAAGTCTTTGTCATCAACTGTTACTTCAGTGTTGGATTTTCTTTTCCCTTAAGTTGAGGTTTTCCTGTTTCTTCATGTGTAAAATTATTTTGGACTGTATCCTGGACAATTTATGTATTTTATTATGAAACTGTGACTTGTTTGAATCCTATGGTGAATATCGTTACTGTTTTAGTAGGGAATCAGTTGGGTTCAGACTGTAAGATCCAGCCAGCCTCCTGTGGGTTGTGCTTCCAATATCAATTCCTTTTTCAAAACCTTTGAGTACTATTTGAATCTGTCCTGCATGTGTACCAAACAGTGGCAGTCTGGAAACTGTGTGGTTTTCTATCATGTTATTTTAGTGTCTACTCCATGTATGTATAGGCTAGGTGTAAGCCTGGAAGTTCATAAACAAATTTCTTCCTATTGATAATCTTCCTGGCACTTTTTGGTTACCTGCACCTCTCTTTTTTTGCCCTCTATCCACAGAGTTGTGACTTTAGTTATCCCCTTCTGCTGCTCACTACTTACAACTGTGCCAACATCTGGGGCCAAAAAGCAGAAAGAGAAAAAAAGTTCACGCCATCCTCTTGGAAAGGAACTATGCATTTTTTTTCTTTTTTCTTTTTTTTTTTAAATATATATATTTTTATTGTTATTTATGTCTTTTACATTTTGTATTCCCCTTGGGTAGCCCACCACCAATTCACCCGTGATCCATCTCCATGGTCCCTTGTGTTCTTTGCTATTCCATTTT
>PVIJ01003368.1:101301-136923 GCA_004024925.1 Scalopus aquaticus | reverse complement strand
CCCCGCCTCCCTATAGTCCTGTTATAAGTGAAACCATTCGATATTTTTCTTTTTCTTTTTGGCTTATTTCACTGAGTATGATTCCCTCTAATTCCATCCATGTTGCGGCCAAGTACGTGGAGATTCTTTCCAGATATCTATCTGCTATTAATTTTTAATTTAATTCCAGAGAGGTCAGAGGACACATGTATGGCTTGAATCCTTTTACATATATTTTGACTTGCTTTATTATCCAGTTTAGAGTTCATCTTGGTAAGTGTGCTATATACACCTAAAAAGAATTTGTATTCTGTTGTTGGATGGCATATTCTACAAATGCCAGATGTCCAGGTGGTTTATAGTGTTACTTATTTTCTATATATTTACTGGTTATCAATCTACTGACTCTATCAATTATTGAAGGATATTGGAATCTCCAACTATCATGGTGGATTTGCCTATTTTCTCCCTCTAGTTTAATCTGTTTTCGTTTCATAGAAGCTTTGCTTCTATATGTGTGCTCGCTTGGAAGTATTTTGTCTTCTTGGTGAGTTTACCCTATTATTTGATGTTCCTCTTTATCTCTAATAAGTTTCATTATTCTTACATCTATTTCACCTATTATAGAAATATCAGTCCAGATTTCTTTTGATTAATGTTTTTGTGGAATAATGTCCCTTATCCTTTATCTTTAAGCTATCAATATTATATTTCTTTGTTTTGTTATATTTTAATACAGACAGCATATAGTTGGGTCTTTTTTTAAAAACTTCAATTTCAGTAATTTTTGGCTTTTAACTCCTGTGTTCAGATTACTGCAATTTAATGTAATTATTTGTATGGTTGAATTTAGGTCTACCATTTATTATTTGTTTATTATTGCTTCATGTTTGCTCTTTCAAGAGAGAGAAACTTAGGCTGGCTGGATTAACAAATCTGAAAACACTGTACATGTAAACTGGAACTGAATAATTAAGTGAATGTGTGGCAAATGGTGGGAGGCAGGTTTCTCACTGCTGGGGCAAGAACTCATAGAAAAGCAAGAGGAAGAGGCTAAAATGATTCATATGGTGGTGAGTTAAAGTTGGAGAGTTGACATCCTTATGAACTCATTTTAGCTTAACATAGATGCAGATGTTTACACATGGAAATATTTACAGCTACATGTACATCTAGAGTTTAGTATACAGATATATTTCTTTGCTTCGTCAGCTGAGAGGAACTAGAAGCAACACCACCCAAGGAGAAATAAACATACCTAGAGACCAGATCTTTGTTTAGAATATGATTTTCCAATAAAAGGAAGTAGGCCTCTGAGGAATGGCTGATTCTAGGACTGGACCTGAAGGGTCTTGTAATATCAGAACACTGGGGAAGTGCTCAAATAAAGTGTTGATGGGGATATGTCTGAAGACATAGGAACCAAACTGAAGACCTCCCAATGGCCAAGGGTGGGATAATTTAAGTAACCCTAAAATTTAAAAGGTAGTATACTATAAAGTATCAGTTCATATTGATTTAAATAAATACTGAAAGAAAGGAGTGTATGATTTTCTTAGAAATGAAAAAAGCATGATAAATTTCTGAATTCTTGAACATTTGAAAATATCCTTCTTTTGCTTTCATATTTGAATATTACACTTCTGTACAAGACTCCCAGATCCTAGCCCTTTTCTAACAAACACTGCAAATGAGAAAATCAGTGCTAGCCTAGATTCTCTTGTTATACAAGTATCTGCTTTCTGTCTGAAACACTGTATTTTCTCCATCCTTGGGGGGCAGGAGTTTCAGTAATGTATGGCCAGGTATATGACTGATCTCATAAATTTTGCCTGGGAATTGACAATAGAAAACAGTTTCTCTTTGATTCAGGGAAATTATCTTATATATTTATATGAACATCAATTTTTTGTCAATACAGTGCTTTTTCTCCCTCTGAAATTCCTATTATTCCTGTAATAAAACTCCAGTGTACTTCCATTTTTATCCCTTCATTCACATTTTCTATCTCATTGTATTTTGTTCAGTGTTCTCAGCTGCTTCCATTTCTTTCCCTCAAGTCCAGTTCAGTTCTTAGCAGTGACCGCTGTACTTATCACAGCCTCTGCTAAATTTCTAAATCACACTTTGAATTTCTAAGTTTAATTTTTGTTTCAATTATACCTCTTAATCATTCCCTATAGTCCCTTTAACTTTTTATTAAAGTTCTCTTATGACCCAACAGAAAGCCCAGGTTCTTCTTAGCCAGTTTGCCCACTTTTCCTCGACTACTGTCTGCTCAATGGGGTGAGTTCCCTCAGCCCCCACAAAGGTCAGGTTGTTGAAAAACCAAGGCAAATGGTTATAGGGTAAATGGAAGTGATCAGGCTTTTTCTGCCCTCTCGACGTTAGCATCAATGATGGACACCTGTGGCCTTACACGTGTGCCTGATGGCAGCACCTGGAGTGTGGGCGTGGGCATGTGTGATTGGCACACCTGAGCCAGAGACTGAGCATATAAGGGCGGCAGCAGAGGGTGGGGGCAGTAAGGGCCATGCAGTGGAGTGCAGTAGAGACCAGTAAAGAGACTGATAGATGGCAGCAAGGGCACTAAAACCAGTCAAGGACACTGCCCAAACAGCTTACCGATCACTGTCTGAGTTCTTCACCTGCGTGCACGATTGCAAAACTACTCAGGCTCAGGGAGCAACAACAATGGGATTTATTTAACAAACTGGGGGAAAAAACAAAGAGTCACTGAGGCCAAGAATGGCCATTTACTTCACCCAAAGCAACATCCGGTCTTTTTAAGTCCCAAACAAAAAGCAGCTAAGACGGAGTCTTCCTGACACTGAGGACGCAGAGTTCCTCTCCCAAACAATAGGCCAAATGTCCAAGATGGCATCTTCCTGACTCTTCAGACACACTGCAGCCAGACTATAGGCCAGGTTCCAACTCAGGTGGACAATGAAAGACAACAGAAGACACTCCTGGGGCTGCTGTGATGCCCCAGCACTGCACCAGGCCTGCGGCACTCAAAACAGCTGTAGCGGCCAAATGGCCCCATATGGCCTGAGAAACTGCTGCACTCATGCATAGCAGCAGGGCGCCAGCTCCAGGTCTTCGCTTCTCTCCTCAGCTGTAACAACAGCCAAACCGGGAGCAGTTTCAGTCGCTCAGCTACTTGCAAAGCCTTCAAACTTTTCCTTTCGAAGATTGGCGTGGTGGGGGCCAAAGTTGCTGACCCCAAAGTCACTGAAGACCCAAAAACATTCAATCCGGAACTCTACATCCTGGCAGCTGAATGTTCCTGCTGCTCCTTCTGCCCCTTGTATTTCTTATCAGTCTCCACCCAAAACTGGGATACTTTTTAACATTTTTCCTGGGGCTATCTATCCTCACCAGCAACCCCTCCAGGGGGCACCACCTATAATGGACTTTGGCCTCAGACACAGGTTACAAGACCACGAGAGACCACCAGAGAGCCCAGAAAGGGTGAAGATTCCCCGGAGGCTGGGACACCCGCCAGCGTCCTGGCCCCAGACCTCCCTGCCTGCTCTGTGCCTGGTTGCCTCATTACAAATGGTGGAGAAAGATCATTAAAAAACTGAAAAAGCCACTGAGGGCTCCAAGATTCTCCTTTACCTGTCTGCCCGGCCCCATAGAAAACCTGCTCCATGCCTTGCTGGCGCTACAGTGACAAATGGCAGAAAATGGTAAGTGAGAGGGCAAATTCATTTTATGATGGGTAGGGAAGGGTGGGATTGTTTTTAAGATGGGAAGAAATGCAAATTGGGGTGAAGCACTTGGGGGAGAGAGGGAAAGCACTTATTACTACAGGCTGGGAACAACCCACTCACCGCTGTGGCCTAGCTGTGGCTATGCACAGCTCCGAAGACCACTTGCAGCAGGCACACACAGTGTCCCGTGGGATTCCTCAGACCACTCAGCGTCTGTGTCTCTACCCTGGAGTCCGTTGCTGGAGAGGCAAATGGACCCCTAGCCTGGGCTTTCTGCTTTCTACAGAACATCTCCAACCTGAGTCTTTCCACCCGCCCTCTTTTCTGGAGAATTCACTCCTCAGTTGCACTCAAGAATTCCTCTAGGGACCTCTGCTTGGACCAGTAGCTCAGCTCTTCTGAACTAGAAATGCTGACTCTCAGGCCTCCTGAGAAGTTATATACATTGTACAAGGTACCCAGATAATTTTTCCACACGTTAAAGCATAAAAAGCACTGTCCCTTGCCGTGGACACCTGCTGGCAGGTCAAACATACTCGACTTCGGTTATGGGGTGACCCTAGCAAAGAGGAAGGAGGATGGAGAGTTTGGGAATGTAGACTTAACCTGACCTTTTCTCAGAACTCCTCATAAGTTTTCAAGAGTGTTTTGGATGTTTGCAACAGTATGGTTTTAGATTTATAGAATGCTGATGTTTAAAAAGATAATGTAAATCTCGATCTTAGGAGTTTACACATGAAGTTCAGAAAGGCTTAGAGATGCCTCAGAGCTAGCAAGCAGCCAGCACAGAAAATATTTCAAGGCTCCATTTCTAGATTACGGCTCGCTTTGTCCAAATCACTGCTTAGATCTTATCGGGCAGGTATTTGTTTTGTTATTTTATAAACGAATGAGCACTAACTTTCAAATATTACCAGGGCAAAACTAATCCAGAATGAAATCAAAAGAAAAAAACACAACAATGAAAACAAAAGAAAGGAAGCTGGAAGGAAAGGGTAGGGAGAGAGGGAATGAACAAGAAACAATCTGGTGAATTAAGTATCAAGTCCTACTTTCAAATGTGTAATAAAATCAGATCGCTCTTTCTGTTCAGCAAGATCTTATAGTATTTGGTTAAAAAAAGAAGCAGAGGGGCCTCCCTGGTGGCACAGCGGTTAAGCGCTGCGCTGTGGAGCTGTCGGCAGCGGCGACGCGAGTTCGACGCCCGGCCTGGGAGAATCCCACATGGTGGGGCAGAACTCTCCTGCCTCGACCGCTGCTCCCCTCAGCAGTGTATTTCTGATCTGCCTGTTCTGCTCCCCACTCTGTCTCTGGTGAACCCTCTCGCCGCCCCACGCCTCTGGCCTGTACCCCAGCTTGTATGTAAAAAAATAATAAAAAAAATAAATAAATCTTAAAAAAAAAAAAAAAGAAGCAGAGAAAGAAAATTGCTGAGTAGAAGGTCTAGTTTTAATGAGGTGAAGGGAAGGATAAGACTGCACACAGCTATGTCAGAGACTGCTGCAGAAGAGTAAGTGGCTCCAAACACGCTGATGTTTATACAGACAATGAGCACAAACTGCTGAACAGGCATGTGAGAGGCATGAAGGGCCCGGGGCACAGGGGGAGTGGCAGATGTGAGAGGGGGAGGGGAGTAGGTAGACCAGGTGGAATTACAGCACCTGGTGAGCACCTAATTGAAAAAGCAACACAATAGATAGTACAGTAGAGAAGAAATTCACCAAATGCTGTTTTTCTTATTCAAAACTCAATGTGTAAACAGAATACACTGCCACAGACACCATCCCCAAACATTTGGCTGTGACTTCGACATTTTTTTTCTATCTAGATCCTGCTTGTGAGTTTCCATGCGACATCTGACACCCTTTTAAAATTAATGCATTATTTCCTTACATTGTTGTTCATTTTTGTACACTAATTGGTTTCTCCCCTCAGGTGTACTCCCCATAATTCTCCCACCACCATATCACCTGTGAACAATCACCACAGTCACTGTGCTCCTCCCTCCCCTGTTCGATACCTCCCTCTCCCTTGCTGGATGCCTTAGATCTATGGTCAATCTGCAAGTTTTGTGTTTTTCTTGACCTCTTGTTTGGTTTCTCTATATTCTGCATATAAGTTAAACCATCTGATATTTATCTTTTTCCTTCTTACTCATTTTGCTTAGCATAATCTCTTCCAGGCCCATCCATGTTGCTACAAGTGGCGTGAGTTTGTCATTTTTGATGAGTAATATTCCATTGTGTATATGTGCCACAACTTTTTGATCCTTTTGTCTGTTTTGGGCCATTTGGGTTGTTTCCTTATCTTGGCTATTGTAAATACTGCTGCAGTAAACATAGGAGTGCAGATTCCTTTCAAATTAGTATTTTTTGTGTCCTTTCGATAGATCCCTAGGAGTAGAATTGCAGGATCATACGGTTGCTCCAATTTTAGTATTTGAGGAACCTCCACATAACTTTCCATGGTAGTAGGGCCAGTCTACATTCCCATCAGCAGTGTAAGAAGGTTCCTTTTTTTCACATTTTCACCAGCATTTGTTATTTCCAGTTTTTCAAATATGGGCCATTTTCACTGGTGTGAGGTGATATCTCATTATGGCTTTGATTTGCATTTCTCTGATAACTAGTGATGTTGAGCATTTTTTCATATGCCTGTTGATCATTTGCATTTCTTCTTTGAAGAATTATCTTTTTAGTTTTTAACTGGGTTTTGTTGAGTAATAACACCCTTCTTTTTTTTTTTTTTTTTTTCACACTGCTGAGGGGAGCAGTGGGCAAGGCAGGAGAGGTCCACCGTGCCATGTGGGATTCTCCCCGGCTGGGCGTCGAACTCGCATTGCTGCTGCTGACAGCTCCACAGCGCAGTGCTCAACCGCTGCACCACCAGGGAGGCCCAATAACACCCTTCTTTTTAAGAAAGAATAATAATGCTATCAATACTAAAAAGGTATTGTATACTATTTTTTCCCCTGCTCTATAACTTCAAGATCTTGTAATCTGATGCTCGGGTTGAGTTCCTGGGTCACACTCTTGGGAGAAACATAGCAAATGGAGTTAAGATGGCTCATTTTTGCAAGTGACAGTACATTTTAATGGCTTTTCAGAAATGGAAGTGTGACATTTTAAACTGAAACTATAAATGATGTGAGTTTGGGCAAAGAATAAAATCAAATGAGTCCATGGAATGGGAGCTCTTCAAGATACATGGCTAAGTCATTGATAAAGAAGTGGGTCGTCACCTAGGATGGGTCAAGCTCACCAGCTTTCAAAATGTCTCAAGTCACACCAATTTGTTAACAATCTGTTAATCAGCTGGTGCAGATGGACACCCTCAAGAGAGACTCAGAAAAGGTGATTCTCTGGTATTTATATTCAAACAGATGGGTTTTTGCAAAGTGACTTGGTTTGCCACATTGCCAAATCAACAGCTAGGAAAATTAACACAGATTTGACTTGCTACATCAATGATCCTTTATAGCATGTCTTTTTTCTTTCAAAATGCTGATTAAATTTCACCTCGTTCATGAAATCTTTTTTAGGCTGATATCTCTTGGCACGTCATCATTCAACATTCCCTTCAGCTGTTTCATACACACACATGGACACCCACACAGTTCTTTGCTATCCTGTTTGACAGACTATATAGTGTTGGCAAATCAGCTCACTGATGGAGATTTGCTATGCTTAACCTACCCAAATTAGCAAACCTCAGAGTTAGAAAATAACTAATAAATAATTTTAGTATATAAGGCTTTATAGCAATTTACTCCATCATTTTATTATTAATTCAACACTTTCAAGTTTCTGTCAGCACCCTTGAAAGATTAAACCTCAGCAATCACTGTAATCATTCGATGAGTGTTTAGATGTATGTACTATGCTAACTATACACTCATGTGCTCATGAGTCACAATTTTGTGTATTCCATTAACCATGCTATATATCTTTAGTACAAATTTATATTCGTGACAGAGTGGTATGGATTTACCCCAGGAATAAATGCAGGGTTGGTTTATGATCTGAAAGTAGATCAACGTTATATGCACCATATTAACAGAATAAAGAATAAAAACCAATAGACAAAGAAAAAGCATTTGAAAAAAAAAACCACCTTCTTGATGAAAACACTGAGCAAGCTTAGAGGAAATTTTTCAACCTGTTAAAGGACATCTTGAAAAACCCATAGCTAACATCTTACCTAGTGGAGACTTTCCCTCAAGATGAGAAGTATTACTCACTCTGTTATTGGCTCAAAATTCAAAATCCTAGTAGAGATTCATCAGCCAACTCTGGGTAACATATCTGGTCCCTATTGTACTGGGGAGGACAGAGAAAGGATATGAACAAGGACATTGGGGGGAGGCAGGGACTGGGATCCTATCAAGGACCACCCCCTCCCCACCACAGCAGGGCAGAGGTGATTCTCCACAGGGAAATTCAGGTGTTCGTAGGAAGAGGGCCCAGATCCCAGTGGTCAAAAAATTCAACTGAGTATTTTGTAGTAATATTCAGGTCACTCACTCCAACTGACATGTTCTTTGCCATGTCATGATATTTTAATATTTCTGCTAATTCAAAAGATTTCCTTTGAGATCTTAATTATGAGCATTCATGTTAATAATCTATGGCCACAGGTTGTTTCTCATCCTTCCTCCCAGATATTTCCTTTCCTGGCAGGTCCTGTTTAAGGGGGCTCCAAGGGCCAGTGAGCAGGAGGCCAGCAGTCAATGTCCAGTCTCTTAGCTTCCATTGTTGGACCACTGCACCATCTAGTTAAAACTTGCAGAACAACTGTATTTGCAACCACCCTCCCTGCTACTCCTCTTTACTTTTTAATGGTCAGCCCGGACCTAGTGGGAATCTCTGTGTTCCTAACTGGATGTGACTTTAGAAAGCCAGGTTATCATTTGGAGTTGCTCTGCTTTGGCCAAGCTGCAGACCTCAAATTTGTTGTTTTGTTCAATCTCATTTTTTGTCATCAACTTGATGAGAAAAACAAATTGATGTCTAGACTGGGGTCACTGTCGGGTGGTTTTGCACATTCTCCCCCAGTCTGCATGGATTTTCTCTGATACTCTGATTTCCTCCTATATCCCAAAGATGTGTATGTTGTGTTCTCCAGTGTGTCTTCTTGGTTCTGGTCTGAGTGAGTATGGGGATGCGTGATTCACCCTGTGATGGGTGGAGAGCATTCTGTCCATAGTTGGGTCCCAACTTGTTCCCTGAGCTGTGGGGAGGGACTCTGGCTCTCTGCAGCCATGAACTGGAAGGTTGGAAAACAAATGCATGAATGACTACAAATGATTGTTTCATTGTGTTTTGAATATTTATTTAGAATTTGGTGATGTTTATGTGACCAAAAATATGCTTTAAGAACTTAATTCTTTTTCTTTAAGATTTATTTTTTTTATTGTATTTATGCATACAAGAACTGGGGTATAGGCCAGAGGTGGGGAGATGGGTGAGAGGATTCACCAGAGACAGAGTAGGGAGCAGAACTGGCGGATTTACTGAAATACACAGCTAAGGGGAGCAATGGGAGACAGGAGAGGTCTGCTGCACCATATCACTTAGCTACCTGGTGGGGGATCGAACTCATGCTTCAATGGCGTAGTAGCTTGATAGCGCTGAGACTTTAATCCCTGCGCCACCATGGATGCCCCAAGAACTGAATTCTTGATTATATTAATTAATCTATGGTAAAAGTTTTGCTAATCATTATCTTGCTTACAGTCACAGTTTCCAAGAAGCTATCGATAACATTCAATTAGGCCATGCCACTATCATTTTGGAAGGTTGTGTATTTATTTTTGTAGAATTTCCATAACATAAAACATTTTTCGGAATAAAAATTTTCAGTAGGGCAAATTTATAAGTCATATAAGGAAATGAATTCCATTAATTTATAATAATACCTTGAACATTATCAAAATGTTCTTTCAAAACATGTAAGTAAGATACTGTCCCTCTCCTAGACTTCCAAGAAAATTGCTCGCTAGGTTTGTCTTTTTATAACCACTAGATGGCGCTGCCACACCTGATAATGAACCCCCCCCTCCCCCATGCCCTGCACCTCAGTTACAGAGGCTTTGGATAGATGGTCTTTTTAAGATTTCTCTCACTTTTCAAAAAAAAATTTTTAAACGTGCTCTTGGACAGGCCATTGTGTTTTTTAATGGAACTGTTAAATATAATTTAGAAAACTATCTTCCATATTAGGAAATACTTTTTTTTAAATTTATTTTTATTTATATCCTTTACAATATTTTGTATTCCCAGTAGGTTTCCCACCACCAAATTACCCGTGAACCATCACTATAGTCCCTTGTGCTCTTTCCCTACCCCTCCCCTGTAGAATGTCTCTTATTTATGGATGGCTGTTAATTTTTGTTTTTGTTTTGTGTGTTATTTTCTCCTCTTAATCTCTTATTTGGCTCCCCTATATTCCTCCTATAAGTAAAACCATTCGATATTTTTCTTTTTCTTTTTGCCTTATTTCGCTGAGCATGATCCCTTCTAGATCCATCCATGTTGCTGCGAATTGCACGTGTTTATCTTTTTTGTTTGCTGAATGTATTCACTGTGTATATGTACCACATCTTCTTGATCCAATCATCAATTTTGGGGCATTTGGGTTGTTTCCTTTTCTTAGCTATTGTAAATAATGTTGCAATAAACATGGGTGTGCATGTGTCCTTTTGAATTAATGTTTTTGTGTCCTTTGGGTATATTCCTAGGAGTGGAATTGCTGGGTCATAGGGAAACTCCATTTTTAGCAGTTTGAGGAGCCACCATACAGCTTTCCATAGTGGTTGGGCCAGTTTGCATTCCCACCAGCAGTGTAGGAGAGTTCCTTTTTCTCCACATCCTCGCCAAGATTTGTTGTTTCCTGCTTTTTTTAATAAGTGCCATTCTTGCTGGTGTAAGGTGGTATTTCATTGTGGTTTTTATTTGCAAGGAAAATACTTTCTAATCCTAGTCTTTAGAGTCTGAAATATATGTGAAAAATTTCACTGATATTTGTTAGATATGAAATCTCAGATGAATCCCTTGACTTTCCAAGCTTCAGTGCTCTCATCTGCTAAATGATGAAAATAATAGCCACATCACAGATTTGTAGGGGTTAAATATTTATTACACATCTCATAAATGCATAAAGTGTGTACACAAAGATAGCTAAGAATGACAACACGGTAAGAATATCAGATTTTTGAAAAGATCATGTCAAAAGCCAATTAATTTCTGGCATCACTGGTCTAAAATGAATTTATTTGTCCTCACTCCCATCTGTATTTTACTTGAAAGGTAAAGGAGTTTTTGTTTTGTTTTGTTTTTCAAGTAAAGCAAAGATGATTTTTAAAATTTATATCTTTAACATTATTGTGTATTCCCCATAGGTTAGCCACCACCGATTCACCCGTGAACCATCACTGTAGTCCCTTGTGCTCTTTTCTCCCCCGTTTTGAACTCTTATCCTCCCCCTCCCTCGCTGAATGTCTCTTATTTATGGTTGCCTGCTAGTTTTGGTTTTTGTTGTGGTGTTGTTATTTTCTCCTCCTGATCTCTTAATTGGTTCCCCTATATTCCTCCTATAAGTGAAACCATATGATACTTTTCTTTTTCCTTCTGGCTTATTTCACTGAGTATAATCCCTTCTAGCTCCATCCATGTTGCTGTGAATTGCATGAGTTTATCTTTTTTGATTATTGAATAGTATACCACTCTGTATATGTATCACATCCTCTTGATCCAGTCATCTATTTTTGGGCATCTGGGTTGTTTCCATATCTTAGCTATTGTAAATAGTGCTGCATGTGTCCTTTTGGATTAATGTTTTTGTATCCTTTGGGGAGATTCCTAGGAGTGGTATTGCTGGATCATATGAAAAAGGATGATTTTTAAAATAATTTTAAAATGTTCTATGTAAAAGTGCTCTGTAGTCCATGGAAACCAGTATCTTTTTGAGGAAATGAGCTCAGATCTGGCGCCCTCAGCAGGCTATAATATAAACATTTCCTGGCCTGCCTGACCAACTCACGTGAACTTTCCCTTTTGTGAGAATTGCCTGTGATCTTCAGAGACTATGTCCTTTCACTGTGAGACACTGTTCCAAGGCCTGGTTATTCAGTTATTGAGTTCCATGAGAAACCACAGAATCCTTACAATAAATTCTTTAAGCAGCTTACCTTAGTTTCATGTGAATTCCATTACTCATAATGAGGGAAACCTTAACTAATGCCGCAAAGTGAAATAATAAATTATTTTAAAAGTGCCAGAATGTCTGTAGGGATGGAATGATCTTTGCCTGAGAAAAATACTTTGAAAAGTAGGTTAGAATTGATGGTAATATTTCCAACGCATAATTTGGCAGGAGAGAGCTGAACTGCTGCAAAAGGACTGAGCAGGGATCTGAAGGTGTGGATTTATTGCCGCTGGGGAACAGGAGTGGCGAGCACAGGCAGTACAAGTATCTACACCCTCAACAATTCAACACACATGGAAGGTGATCCAGAAGTGACCAAAAAATGCTGGGACCCAGGCTCTTCTGCTCCAACCCAGAGAAACTTGGAGGGACTTGGAGAAGATTTAAACCAGTTTTAGTTTGATTTCAAAGGAGGCTACCTCTGATATTGGGATTATACTACTAATGCAAATGCTAGCAAGTTAATTTTCTCATTTAGAACATTAGTTGTTCTTTTATTATCACACTGTAATTTTACCCTGTTGATTTTTTTCTAAATGTCTCAAATTTAATTCCTTAGTAGTGATCTCAATTATCCACCTAGTTGACCAAACCCAGTATATTCATCCAGCACAGCACGTACACCTGCGAGGCACTGGATTTGAAAGTTGAATGTAGCCTAGATTCACGGATCTTAAAATCTAGCAGGAGACAGAGACAACTAAGTAATTTAAACTTGTTCTAGAAAAGAATGAAATAAAAAAATAATTAAATGTGAGGTTATAAAGAAAAACAGGACTCGGGACATATTTTATTTAGTGTGCGCGAGAAGAGGAAGCTCCACCACCCCTTAGGAGTTTCTCTTGGGCTGGTGGAATAATCAATTTAACATCAGAGTAGTAGGGGGAAAAATTATGTACAGGGAATTCACAAAGACTTTTCAATTCCAAAAATAATGAGGCAAAATGGGATATAAATCCTGAACTAAGGAATGGGAAGTGAAACTTTGTTGGGAGGCCTGTTTGCACACCTTGGGGAGATTTAACCTTCAATAGAATGGCCCAGGAAAACATTTTTGATGAACATGAGATGCAGCCGGGCCAGGGAGGATAGTTACAGATGAAATGATACAGTGTGTGTGAAGGCTCTCTGGTGGGAAAAATCCATTGTATATGACAACCAGCAATAGCCTTTCAGAAGTGTAGTGCCCCTGAGTCAGAGGAGAGGGTGACTGGTGAGGAGTTGGATGAAGAAGCCCTTTCCAGGTATTTTCCACTCCTATGAGCAATTAGTTCACTCCTTTAGGCACGATGATAAACATATTTCCTGTCTTCAAATCACTTTGTACCCATCATAAACACTTGCTCTCAGCTTTGCTTCCTCCTTATATTTCCCATAACAAAGGGCTAGGCTTGAAAGGGTGACTTCACACAAAATGTGGCTCCTCTTCTTTCTACAAAGTAGGCCCTTCTTGACTGTTGTGGAGAGCATAAACCAGTTAGCGCTGCTAACTGGCTGTGCCAGTCAGCCACATGCACTCTCTCCACTGAGGCTGCAAGGTGAAATGTGCTACAACACGTCCTTCCTTGCTCCTCTTTGTAGCCAAAAGCCACTTGTGAGAAATGACCTCACTGTGTGTGAGCCACACCTCATGGCCTATGCAAGCACCAAAGAGAGTAATCACAGCGGGCGGGGCAGCTCCCATGGGACTCTTGGTTTCCCATGAGAAAGGGAGAACTCATTATGAGATGAAACGGAAGTCTTTGTACAAAGGGGAAGTTAGAGGGATTCTCTGGGCATGACAATAACTCAACGATGGAAAGTATGCCATTTTCCTTTCACAGCAATTCCAGAACAGTTGGCTTGTAGAAAAGCGAGGATTTCAAATTCTCAAGTTACTTACAGGAAATGTCATTCCTCCTGTGGGAGTGTGATGGCTGTGTCCTCAGTGATTTACCAGTGTCTGTGGGTTAATGATAGATGTAGTAGCAGACAACTCTTCCCTGGCCATCAAGAAAATCAGGTCAGGGCCTCCACGGTGGCCTAGGGGTTAAGTCTCAGCGCTGCCACCACTATGGCCTGAGTTTGATCCCTAGCCGGGTGGCTGAGCCGAAGGGCGCAGCAGACCTCTCCTGTCTTGCTCTCTACTCCCCTTAGCAGTGTATTTCAGTAAATCTACCTCTTCTCCTCACTCTAGCTCTGGTGAAGCTTCTCACCCCCCACACCTCTGGCCTATATCCCAGTTCTTCTAAGCAAAAAAAACAAACAAAAAAAAAAAACAGTCTTCTTCAAAGTTTGTGATCTTGGGCAAACTGTTATTTTTCTGGGTATAATTTCCCCCATCTATATAATTAAGGGCTCATATTAAATATTTTGTGATATCTGCATTCTAAATTCAATGCTACTATGGAATTGCAGCATGAGTTAGTGAAGCTGGGAAAGTTGGATTCAGCAGACTTTGATTTGAGTTTTGGTTTGATTATTTAATCATTGTTTGACTTTGAGAAAAGTTCTTAGCCTTTCTAGCCCCAGTTTCCTCATCTCAGAAGCCAAATCATAAAAATAATACATAACTTAATGACATCTATGTGAGGTGAAATGAGATGACAGATGTGAAAACTATAAACTCTAAAGCTCAGCATAAATGTGTTTTATTACTATAATTATGATGACGGAAACATAAACAAACAGTGCCAACCAACATTTACGTCTTTAAACACTGCGAATGGGTGGTTTCCTAATCTTTACAGCCACCCTACGGGAGCATTCAGGGCATATCACCATTTCTCTGAGGAGGAAACTGAGGCAGAGAAGATTAAATGACACACTGACAAAGAGGTCTCGCAACTGGTTGGTGACAAAAGATAATTTGGCCCCAGGCCACATCTTGGCTTCTTGATCTGTTCTAATTCTAAAAACTTGACATGAAGGACATCATAGACGTAATATGTCCACAGATGGGGGTTAGTTATACTACTAAAGCTCTTTAGTCATATTCTAAATTGAAAAAACTGCATTTTTGAGGTAGAATGATCCCAAATGATTCATGTAATCTCACAATCCTGCAGCAAAATCATGGTTTTAAAATTTGCAGTAAAAGTCAGATGTTAAAAGAAATCAGAATGACATCCAAATAGAAGCTCTATGCAAAGAGAAATTCTGGAAGGGAAATGTTTAAAGGTACTGCTCCAAAATCTAAAGAAAGAAAAAAAGAAAGCAAAGCAAAACTGTGTTTAACTGTTTTTGTGTGTAAACTGTTTTGTAAGTATCCCCTGCCCCTTCCCTGCAAGCCCTTGGGGAAAATGTTAGTGTTTCAATTCGATCAAAGAGGCACACAAAGACCACACTTACAGCAGATAAGGTTCTGTGGTGGAATTTCAAAAGTAGCAGGCAACAATTTAATTAGCTTTAAGTCGATAAATCTCTAAGAACCCCAACAAGTTAGTAAACTAGAAGCCTCTTGAGCAATTATCAGGAAAAGATTATTCACATAGATCCTTGATGCCTAGCAGTTGGCAATGCCCAACATGAAATATTTATAATTTTCTGATGATAATTAACAATGAAGAATGGCATTAAAATGCATCAGAGCTAATTCTGCCAGAATCCTTGACTTAGCAAGAACTCATACAAAAGGATACACACACCCAGGAAGATCCCAAATGATACACGGTCAAAGGAGAGACAATTAAAAAATAATTTTATAGGCACTTTTAACATTTTTTTCTCAAAAAGAGACTGCATGAATATTTTATGTAGGAAAATGTTAATCCTGGTGGGAGTGGGTCAAGCTGTGTTAGTCCTATATGTATTATATATAACTACTCACTATATATAATTCTCTCACTTGGATGATTCTTTATACTTTGGAATCCTTAAGTCTGTACCCCAAATCTCATTTATGATGCTAAACTGCATTGAGATAAGAGGTGATTTTCAGTTTCAGTGAAAGTGCCCTGATTTGAAAATCTGTAAGAGTTTTGATCTAAGAATGTGAGCTAAGCATTGTAACCATTGCAACAGGTACCCCAGTCACCCCTCAAGGGTGCAGAGCACCCCCTTAACCTACCCTGTGCTGTACAATGCAAGTCCAGCAGAAACACCTCAAGCTTTAGGGCTTGCCCCTTGACTACCTATGGAAAGCAGAACAGAGGATTTCTTACAGGATTTCTCCTTGCAAAATCATAACAATAAATTCCAAATTTCAGGAGTGACTGGTGTAATGTTTTTCCTGCATTCTTTTAGGATTACTCTTACCACCTGATCCGTTTAGGGTTTTACGGGCTAGTCTGGCTGACCTGGATTAAATTTGGCCCCGAGTGATAGAAAATATAAAATAATAGCTTCTTAAATAAGATAGAAGAGCACAAGTAGGTGGTAAAGGACAGGTGTGATGGACCCCAGTGACCCACAGGCCCCCTGTCCTGTGACTCTCAGTACCCAGCCTCAGCCTCAGGCTCTGGAGGACAAAACACATTTCCAGACAGCAGGATGGAGGGAAAGACAAGGAAGAGAAATGGGGTGCAGGACACACAGTGCCTTTAGAGAAAGGGTCACTGTGATGGTTCTAAACTGTAGCCATACTTTCTGCCCATGGACGCCGTCAAGTAAGTACCGTTACAGTCTCCCCTTCCATAGCCGTCATGTCTAAGTCAGAGTCTCCCAAGGAGCTGGAGTAGCTGTGGAATCTCTTCATTGAAAGTTTAAGCTCTGAAACAACCAATGAGTCTGAGAAGCCATTCTGAGCAATGGGGATCGCTCAGTCTATGTGGTAATGAAAAGTCCAAACACCAAGCAATGCAGAGGCTTTGGCCTTGTCACTTATGCCACAGTGGAGGAGGTGGCTGCAGCCTGACCGCAAGGACGCACAGGGTGGGTGGAAGAGTTGTGGAACCAAAGAAGGTTGTGTCAAGAGAACATTCTCAAAGACCCACTTAACTGTGAAAAAGACTTTTGTTGGTGTCATTAAAGAAGACATTGAAGAACATTACCTAAGAGATTATTTTGAACAGTGTGGTAAAACTGAAGTGATTGAAATCGTGACTGATCAAGGCAGAGGCAAGAAGAGAGGTTTTGGGCCTCCCTGGTGGCACAATGGGTTAAGCACAGTACTAACAAAGCTATCCAGAACCACTGCAGCACAAGTTCCATACTTGGCCAGGGAGATTCCTACAAGGCGCAGCAGACCGCTCCTGTCTCACCCACTGCTCAGCAGTGTATTTCACTTAATCTGCCTGTTTTGCTCCCCACTCTGTCTCTGGTGAATCATCTTACCCCCCACACTTATGGCCTACACCCCAGCTCTTGTATGCATAAATTAGTAAAAGTAATTTTTTTTTTAAAAAGAGAGGCTTTGCTTTTTGACCTTTGATGACTGTAGACAAGATTGTTGCTCAGAAATACCATACTGTGAATGGCCACACCTGTGAAGTAAAGACAGTTCCATTTAAGAGATAGCCAGTGCTTCATCCAGCCAAAGAAATCAAAGTAGTTCTGAAAACTTTGGCGGTGGTTATGGAGGTGGTTTTAGTGGGGATGACAACTTTGGTTGTGGAGGAAACCTCAGTGGTCGAGGTGGCTTTGGTGGCAGCCATGTGGTGATAGGTGGCACTGGGGAGGGCTATAGTGTATATGGTAATGATGGAAGCAGTTTTGGAGGTGGTGGAAGTTACAATAATTTTTTGTAAAAAATTAAAAAATTTGTTGACAATTACAACAATCTTCAAATTTGAACCCATGAAAGGAGGAAACTTTGGAGGCAGAAGTTCTGGGCCCTGTGGTGGTGGAGGCTAATACTTCCCAAGCCACGAAACCAAGGTGGCTGTGGTAGTTCCAGCAGCAGCAGTAGCTATGGCGGTGGCAGAAGGTCTTAATTAACTCCCAGGAAACAAAGCTTAGCAGCAAAGAGAGTCAGAGAAGTGACAGGGAGCCTCAGGTTACAAGAGATTTGTGAACCTAGCCAAGCACAGTGGTGGTGGCAGGGTCTCGTTGCTACAAAGAAGATACGTTTTAGAAAATGCTCATGTGTATGGGCAAAAAAACTCAAGGACTGTATTTAGGAATACAGTAGTTGAGTAGTTGCGTAACAGGTTATTTTAATTTCTGTTCTTTGGAAAGTGAAACGCATTCTAACAAAACGTTTTAATGCAGATTTTTTTTTTTTTGCACCCATGCTGTTGATTGCTAAATGTAATAGTCCGATCATGACGCTGAATAAATGTCTTTTTTAAAATGTGCTGTGTAAAGTTAGTCTACTCTGAAGCCATCTTGGTAAATTCTTCCAACAATGTGAAGTTGGAATTCCTTCAGGGTGGTGCCAGGTTCCATTTGAAATTTATTTATGACCTGTTTGGGCAGAGGAACCATTGTTTTAAAAAACCTTGGTGTAGCTCTGAGCCTCCCTGGTGGCACAGCCGTTAAGCTCTGCGCTGTGGTGCTGTTGGCAGCAAAGCGTGTTCGATGCCCAGCCAGGGAGAATCCCACATGGCGCGACAGACCATTCCTGTCTCCCACTGCTCCCCTCAGCAGTGCATTTCTGTCGATCTGCCTGTTCTGCTCCCTACTCTGACTCTGGTGAACCCTCTTGCCGCCCCACGCCTCTTGCCTGTACCCCAGCTTGTATGTGTAAATAAAGTAAAAAAAAAAAAAAACAAAAAAACCTTGATGTAGCTGAACTGACAGTTACTGTGTTATGACTTGGAGTTCACCATTAAAAGGGTCACCCAAGCAGAGTCATGGAATTTATTTGGTTATTAATGATTGTTGGCACTTCCTATGCAATATATCTAAGTTGAATTATGGTACCAGATAAAAATCACAGATGAGAATGGAGCCTGTGTATCATCCAGTACCCATGTGTAACCAATAAATGATTTAGTATCGTCTTGAAAAAAATATAGCCACAAATCCCTTGATACTGCCATCAAATGGGGGTCTCCTCCCTTTGAACCTGGCCCCACCTTTAGGAAGTGACAGTGATGTGTGATTTTTCCAGTTAGGTGGAAGTGGGGAGAGGAGTGAGACCTTCAGAGAGGGACCGTGGGCAGCTGTTCCAAGATTCATTCTTAGAGGAGAAAGTACCTAATGTTTTATGAATATTTAGTTTTTGTTTTTAATTAGGCCAAATTAAGAGGAATTTTATAGGAAAGCTGATGTGTTTTGGAAAACAAAATGTTAGCTAAGTAGCAAGGCTTCATAAATAAAAAAGCACTGATTTCACAGGCAGATATTTATGCAAATTTTAGAAGCCCTGCTCATAATTTTAGGTTTAAAATACATTGATAAAGGGGCCTCCCCGGTGGCGCAGTGGTTAAGCGCTGTGCTGTGGAGCTGTTGGCAGCGGCGACGCGAGTTCGACGCCCGGCCGGGGAGAATCCCACATGGCGTGGCAGACCTCTCCTGCCTTGCCCGCTGCTCCCCTCAGCAGTGTGTTTCTGATCTGCCTGTTCTGCTACCCGCTCTGTCTCTGGTGAACCCTCTCGCTGCCCCACGCCTCTGGCCTGTACTCCAACTTGTATGTATAAATAAAAAATACATCGATAAGGTCGGAACTAGGGTTCACTTAGTTTTAAAATACATTGATAAGGTCTTAACTAAGGTTCATTTAGAAAACCATGGATTGAGTGGCATCGAAAGGGCACTGCTGGGAATACTTCTCCCAAACTAGGGACATACTGGCAAATGCATGCAAGGCAGAGTTCCCTTCCTCAAGGAACTCATGACACCAACTCAATGTTGCCATGCAAAGTGATAAATGACATTTCAAAGAGGTAACATACATCCTGTTATGGAGCCCTGAGGGAGGGCAGTGCACTTGGCAAAGCAAAAGATGAAACTCCAAAGATCATGGACCCCAAGGATCTCCTCTTAGCAATTTCCAAGAGGTCCTTGTACTTGGAGTTGCTGTTCCTCCCATTTTCTTCAGTCCCTTTACCCATGTGTACCTTGGTCTTACTTCAACTACCTTAGCTTAGCAAGTGGTAGGGGAAGGGGAGAAAAATATTTCCATCAATGTGGATGTTTTATATCACAAGTTTCTTACATCTGCGGATGCAGATAGAACCACCACAGTAAAAACAGTTGAAGAAACAAAACATAATAAATCAACTAGAATGATCATACAGCAATTTAGTAGCTATACTCGTTCCAGTTAAAGGTTGAACCCACCCATGGTACCTGAAGTCCACAGCCTCTATCTGTGAACCACAGTGCCATCCTTCCACGAAACGGGTCCTCAGTAATTATTTACCACTTGCAATTAATATTAAAACAAAATCACTATTCAGAGATTATTAGCACAGGAGACTACAAAGTAAGTCCATTGATTTGTGTTTAATGCTGAAGCATCTGCAATTAAAATTGAATTTAAATGAATGAGATCAAAATTAAGGAGATGTTCTTCTTAGGGAAGCTTCACCCAACACAGATTACAACTTGGAGGCTCTAATGGCAGACAAAAAAAATTGTTCTATTGGTTATATTGAAGCATGAAGAGGAACAAGAAAGGCATAGGCTGGTTAGTGAGAAACGGTGCTGACCGTTTGGTCTGGACACCTGCTTCTTGGTAAAGAAGCAGAGGAGAGGCCATGAGTCCAGAGCGCCGCAGTTACACGAGAGAGTTGCAGGTGGAAACCAAGCAACTGGCTGAAGCAGCTCTGCCCTCCGGGACTAACCTGGCTAGAGGCGTCTTCCTCACTGCTGGCTGCAGCTGAGGGGGCCATTTCTGGGAAAAGGCACTGGTGGGGACTCCTTTCCTGCAGTCTACTCTCACTTATTTAGGGAGTCTTTGTGGAACGCTTACCCGATGTTGGGTGTTCTGTTTGCCTTGGGGGGACGTTCTTCTCAATCAACATTTAGGTTAATTGGAATCTTCTGTAGATGGTGCCTACAGAGCAAACAAGGGAAAAAGATTGTGAAGATATGAACAGAGCAGCTATTCTGTTTGATCTGAATGAAAATGCACTTATTTGTTTCATGAATGGCTTTTTAGTAAGTAATACTTTCAACTTTAAAATAATATGCTAATAAAATAGTATTTTATCAGTTTGTATATTGGGGTTCCACTACTAAAGTAGTTTGAAAACCTGTCTGTGTTAGCCTTCTAGACTGTTTAGGAATCCTCCAGAAGCCTGTCAGTGGTCACCTGCCTTGTCCTCTCAGTGACAACGACACCAGTTGTATTTTCAAAACTGCTACTAGAACTTCTTTTTCTTACCTTGGTTACTTGTGGATGATTGCTGGCCTGCCATTCACTGCCTCCGTGGAGGATCTGTCTTTGTTTTCCATTTTGGTCTCTCATGCTGTCTTTACAGAAGCGCCTTTATAATCTGGTTAGGCTCTGAACAACAGAACACCCAAAATACAGAGGCTTAAACAAAGCAATTTTTATGACTCATGATTCTGTGGATTGTTCGGGTGGTGTTCCTGTTGTCTCACCTGGGCTCATTTGGGTGACGGTGTCCAGCTGGTTGATGGGCTGGTGGTGCCAGCCAGGGTGCCTGGATTCTCTACATCTTCCACTTGGGCTTCATCCCAGCAAACCGGCCTCAGGGTAGATGAACTTTTTTACTTGGCAGCTGGCTTCCCAGAGGGAGAAAGCAGAAACTGTCACTCTCTTAAATATGGGTGTGGAAGCCCCAGATCTGCCTTCTGCTGCATTCTGCTAGGGACAGGGTGTAAGTACGTAAAGCAAGTTACATGCCAGGCCAGGCTCAAGGGGAGAGGAATTGACGCCACAGCTTAGTGGGAGAAGCAGTGTGTGCAGCAGCAGAGGCGGGAACAGCTGGTGGTCACATTGCTCACATCCCACCCCATTCCCGATAGCTGTTGATAGGCATTTGCCTCCCCACCTGCTCCAAAGGTTCTAGTAGCTAAAAGGGCTTCAGGAATACGCTTCTTGAATGCATTTTCATGGATTAGGAAAATGAGTTGTTTTTTAAAGATCTTTAAAATCAGATGGGCCCTTTTCCTTCTTGCTAGTGTAAAGAGGGCAAAACTTTGCCTCTGTTCTTTTGGGACCTCCAGCTGGGCCTGAGAATTAAATAGACATAAGATAGGTTAACAGGCAAAAGCATACCAATGGATGTAATGGAAGTGTCCACAAGAAAATGAAGATTCAAAGAAGTGGCAAAGTATAAATGCTTTTATACTAACTTGAACAATGTATGCAATTGTGGAAAAGAAACTAAAATTTGTGGGGCAGTTACAGGACAATGAGAGTTGTTTTAGCAAAATCTGTTTAAAACTATCTCTGAACTCGGGCCTCCCCGGTGGCACAGCTGTTGAGCGCTGCGCTGTGGAGCTGTCGGCAGCGGCGACGCGAGTTCGATGCCCGGCCGGGGAGAATCCCACATGGTGGGGCAGACCTCTCCTGCCTCGCCCGCTGCTCCCCTCAGCAGTGTACCCCTGTTCCGCTCTGATCCGCTCTGTCTCTGGTGAGCCCTCTCGCCGCCCCACGCCTCTGGCCTGTACCCCAGCTCGTATGTATAAATAAAAAATAAATCTTTGAAAAAAAAAAAAAAACTATCTCTGAACTCAACTCCTCATCTCTGGTGATAAGAATGTTCTGGTATAAGGAGGGCATCTTTCACACCAAGTTTTAGCTCCTTCTTTCAGGAAGAGGAATGAGAACACATTTCTCACATCTGAGATTTTTCAAATAATAGTTCCAAATAATCATAATCGCTATGCCACAGTGACAAAGTTTATCTAGTAATCAACTTGTTTATGTTGTTTGGTCACCCAAAGGAGGTGGCAGCTGCGGCTGCATCCCAGCCCTTGTTCATGCACTATGGCTGCACCTCTGCGGGGCTCTGAGTCTTTCTGCAGGAATTCATAGCTGTTCCTTCTGCATTCTGTCCTGCACCTCAGGACAGAATCCAAAATAACACAGTACCCCAACTTTCCTATTGAGCAGATCTGAAGGGGCTGGGATATCCCTGGCTTGTCACCAAGTGCCTTGCTTCTTTTACCATGTTGAAAATGCTCCTAGCTTTCATATTACATCTGCCAAGCCAGTTTTCTTTTCACCTTGGTAGATATTCCTCCCGATATTTTGCTAAAATTTGTTGATGGATTATAGCCACCCTTTCACATGTTGTTTTGTTCCTTTTAACCAATGAACAATGTTTTCTCCATATATATTATTTTTACATTTTTTCTATTATTTCTACTCTTGTTTCCATTGTAATTGAGTGCTTCTTCAAAACAGTACTTTTAACAGTTTTTTGCATTTATTGGAAATAATGGAGTTAAGTATCTCATTAAAGTACCTCAATACAAAATGTAAGCAGTAGATCAATTGCTACTGCCAAGGGCAAAACTAGATTGGAAGGACAATGTTGGGGCATAGTTGTTGCTGCCATCTGTTGGTGGTAGGCAGACTTGCTGCTCTGGAAAGTAGTTTTGCACCTATTTGTAATGACTTGTCAGTTACAGTATTGTAGGTATAAGGGTTTCCATATGTAACTATAAACCTTTGGAGAATAGTAAGGTTTTAGAAGACACACTGGAGTATGAGCCACTGTTTTATAAGTACTTAATTGTTTGCATTCACTGTGCTTAAGTAGTCACATTTACAGTCAATTTAAAAATAATTGTATTTTTATAAAAAGAACATTTTAGGAGTTGGCTGCATCTTGAAAATTTTAATTAACACACTTAAGCCACCATCCTAGTCAAATTTCAATCTATTTTTTTTAATAAAGAAGATTCCACACCATTCATAGCAAATAATTTCTGGATTAACTTTCAATGTAAAGGCATTTTTTTCCTGATTACTATTTGCCTCTTTTGATTTTACAGTGTAAGCTCATTTTCTTTCTTCATTTTGAATGTAATGAGGTCTATATTTCTTCTAACAGCCTCTCCTGGGTACCACATATTTCTGGTTTAACAATTCCTTGCTGTGAGTTTCTTTCCCATGGGAGTCTTTGCCCTTTCTTCATTGTTCTCCCCTCTGGACTTGAAAATTATTTCTCACACATTTTAAATCCTGCTATTGAGAGTATTTGTCATTCTTGCCTTCTCTTATTAACTTGCAAATTCCATTGAGGCCACAATTGTTTAATCCCCAGCAGCACCTACCTCAGCGCCTTTTAGGTAAGCATTTAGTAAATATTCACAAAAGGCAGTAAGTCCCTAACTATTTATCACAGCCTTATATTCCATTTACTCCTCAACTTCCTGGTTCTCTTTTAGTCTTTCTCTAAGCTCTTTAAAACCTCTTCGGAAGTGGAGTAGATCAAATTGTTTATTTTGACTACGATAGCCATCTCTAATTTGATCAGTGTTGCTCCATAGTGAGCTCCAATAACTGTTCTTTTTAACAATATTTCCACTGAAACTGGGCATTTAAAGGTTTATATACAGAGCCTCCCTGGTGGCCTAGGGGCTAAACGTCAGTGCTATGACTGCGATGGCCTGAGTTCAATCCCCTGGGCAGGGAGCTGACCCACATATGGCGCAACAGACCTCTCCTGTCTTGCCCGCTGCTCCCCTCAGCAGCGCATTCAGTAAATCTGCCTGTTCTGCTTTCCACTCTTGTCTCTGGTGAATCCTCTCACCCCTGCACCTCTGGCCCACACCTGATTTCTTCTAAGTAAAAATAAAAATAAATGTCTGTTTACAAATAGCACCTTTTAGTTTTACCGGAGAAGCCTGTCTGACACTCTCACCCAGATCTCCTCTTTTGTTTTGTTTTCCTAATCCATTTGGTGCCTTACCTTAGTTTCTACTCATTAGCTGGCCCCTGGGTTGCTGGCCTGGTTTAGAATGTTTATTTTGGCTCTGACTTTACATTGCTTGGGGACTTGACTTTCATATTTACCTGTCTGTACATTGCATCACAACTTCCAGCAAATATAAGACTCATTCCTCTGTCTCCTCCCAACCCACAGATGGAGTGAAGTGCTTCACTGGTCTCACTTGACCTGGAAAGGCAATTGCAAAAGAATCCTCTGAGAGAAAATTATACCTCCGTTCCCTCCATTGAGGGAGATGGTTGCTCCTTCAGTGTTTGCAGAAGTAGAATTGAGTCGGTTCTGTCTCCTGCGTGAACTATATGGTACCCACTTAGCAGTTAAGCTTTTATCTTAAATGTAATTCTGAACTTTAGAAGCAAGTGTACAAATCCAAGATGAAATATTTAATATTTGGGGTACAAGATGTCTTGAGCTGATGTGAGTCACACCTTTCTTAGAAGTGCAGTCTCCCCAAATCCACCTCAGCTGCTCCCTATTCTTACTTTTTCCTTCCTTTCCTCTGATTCACTGTCCTGTAAATGTTTCCATTTTCAAATGACTTTCCTAGTTGCAATAAGGAGTACATAGGTTTGGGAGATTATAGATATTTTGGTTTTTGTGTAATGTGTGTATTTTGGTAGCAAAATCTGCATTTGCTTTAAGCAGTGCTGATTGTTTACTTTTTCCTTCTGGTTGCTGCAGAGAACTGGCCTGGGGTGGGGGTGAGGGGCTCCACTCCCACACCAGACTCAGCATCACTTGGATGATTACGTGGGAGATTCTGGCTCACTCAAGTAGAAGGGCTCCACTGAATTAAAGACAAGAAGGAGAATAAGTGAGTAAGTTACACTTAACTTAGGAAAGGCCTAAATTAGATGTTAAAAAGTAAAATAAGTGGTGTCTTGAATTTTAGTTGAGGTCAGTTGAGGTTCTGTTCCTTTAAACCTTGGCAGAAGGAAATGCCAAGAACTTCAGATAAGCAAAGCCTGCTGTTGATGTGGTTAACAGTTACCGCTTAATCTCTGTGGCAGATCTTTTAAAATGTAATGAAACTTTTAAGGCTAGTGTGATCTTTTGGTCTTCCTTCTGAGAGCCTGACCGAAGCTCCCAAAACCTTTCTAAGTGATAAAGATGCTGGAGCATTTTTCTGTTCTAATATTTGACCCCAGTTCCTGACACTGAGCTCCTAAAACCCTTGGAATTTCCTGGGTAGTAGGAGAGTCTTTTCTTCTAATGAGGCAATTCTTGGTGGATTCTTGGATAGCTTCTGAATGGAGACTGATCAACAGAAAAAACAACCCACAGTTAAAGTATGAAGATTTCACCCAGTACCCCATTCTCCAGGGCAGGGAGAAGGGCCCAAAACTTAGCTAATAATCAACTGGCCTATATAACAAAGTCTCTGAAAAAGCCCCTAGACTACCCAAGAATTTCCACATTGGTGAACACACCCAGGGGCTGGGCAGTGGCAAAGCCTAATTTTATGAGAAGAGGGATATTTCTGCTTGGGACATTCTGTGCCTTACCCTATGTCTCTTCATTTGGCTGTTCATCTGCACTTTTATCAAATTCTTTATTGTATAATAAGCTGGTAAGTGTAAATTAGTGTCTTCCTGAGTTCTGTAAGATGATGTAAATTGTTGAACCTGAGGAAAGTGTCCTTGGGACTCCTGATTTGTATCCCAGTTGGACAGAAGTGTGGTAACCTGGGAACTCGCTACTTAAGATTGGGATCTGAAATGGAGGCAATTTTGCGGGACTGAACAATTACACAGTGCGTCCCGACGCTAATGCCAGCTAGACATCCAGCCAGAACTGGACTGAACTGCGGTCAGAGCATTGGTTGATGGGGGGAAAGCCCCCACACATCTGGTGTTGTGAGTAGAGACTGTAAGAATGGAGTTTTTCTTTTTATCTCCTTTCATCTCCTGTCATTTAGTAAATTAATGATTACCAGGGACATTACAAGGTGATGTCTGGAGATGTCTGTCTATCTATCTATCTATCTATCTATCTATCTATCTATCTATCTATCTATCTCAACCACGGGTTGATCTCTGAGTCAGAGATGCATAATGAAATTTTGTGTGTTTTTTGAGACTAAGCGTATAGAGATATCTGTAATTAACCATTTACTTACACCTCCCATCAAGTCTTTACTGAGATCGTATCCCCTACCCCTAAACCCCAGAACAAGTCTTTGAAATTCTCTACCTGATCTTTAGTAATTGCCAAGGTCAGGTATTTATATTAATAACCTCAGATGTTTTTATAAAGCTGATTAATAAAAGGTTTGAAGAAACATATGTGACTTCCTACAATGTGTAATATCTATGTACTTCATAATATAAATGGATATGATGATACTATGAAAGCCAGCAAGGATGACAGACTGGCTTTGGGGTCCATTTTAGTGCCCAAATATAAAGACACTGAAATATGACTAAACTCAAGAAATTTCCATGAGCCAATGAACCATTTTCCAGTAATTGATCAGAATGAGTGATGCCAAAGGTTTAGATCAACTTCAAATTGATGTTGATATCAATTTGAAAGTTTGTTTCAATTAGATAGGCTTCAAGATTGAGAATAAACACATTCTTGGTGCAGGAGGAGTATCTTTCTCCCTAGAGTGATAATTTTGTTTTCTCCAATAAAAAAAAATATATTATTTCTGGAACATTTATCTATTTACCATGGCAAAACCAGGAAATATATCTATTGACATTCAAAATAAGGAACATATTTGTGCTAGGAAAAAGAAATAGTTTCTAAAATTGAATATCTTTCAAACATTTATAGATTTTTTTGTTTAATTTGAACAACCGACAGTGGTTTGTCAAAAGCCACGGCCCTTTTTATTTTCTGTTTGAGAAGCACAGACTAAGAGGAGCCAAAAGACTGAGCAATTTAAAATTACTATAAAACTGCCCTCATTTTTCCTAATTAAAGAGCAGCCAGCTCTGATTCAGAAAAGGGCCTGAGCTAGAGAACTCTTTAGAAGAAACATAATTTATGGCAGCCCTTTCAGTGACAGGAGAATTAAAATAATTAATAAAGGAAAAATGAATCATTTTTAACTCATTCATTATTTGTGCATAAAAGCTATGACTAGGTTGGTTTCCAATTTTTTTTTTCTTTAGGGGTGTCAGAGGGGAGAGTCTAGGCACATCCCTTCTTTCACTTTCACCTGCAGTGTGGTTTGTCTGGAGTGACACTAAATTCCACACTAATAGAGGTCACACTAATAAGCTTTGTTGGCTTTGCCTTTATCATGTTGGTTAGAGATCTATTGGCTGTGGGCTTTTGGGGGGAGGCATATAGAATTTAAAATTTCCTGGAAAAAAATGTGTATCCTGGTGCCAAAATATTTGTAAATTTCTACAGTGGCCACCAGAGGTCTACTTACCACTACAAATATTCCAAGTCTTGTCAAAGAAATGTGAACCATGGACAGGAAGTAGGGGCTGCCCCACTGGCAAGAAATACAGAATCTCCATTTATCTTGAGGCCAATTATTGAATCAGTATTTGCATTTTAACGCTCCCAGGTGCTGGGTACGTAAAGTTTGAGGAGCACTGCTCCAGGCTAAGGGAAGAAAACATTTTATGTTCTCTACATGATCAGAATTAACTCAGAAGAATTAATTAGAACTAAGTCTAGGTGAAATTTCTTGTCTCCTGATTAGTTGGATTTTCATATGAGAATTGTAACTCAACTGTCATTATTTTTGCAATTATACCTACCTTAAAGTGTCCCTTTCTTCACACATTCTAATCCCATAAATTATCATAGTTGTGAGTAATTTTAATTTAATCTCTGATTTGTAGATTTTGGGAGCTGAAAGAATGCTTAAGTATTATCTAACAATAGTTTAAAATTTCTTATTTTATAAAAGAAACCTCTGGGAGGGGATTTTCTGAACATGGTGATGGAAATGGGATTCCCTTCTCTTCTGCACCTAGGAGAATTACCTCTCAAGAGCCAGGAGCTATAGTGGTGTAAATATGGCATTTGGGGTCTCAGTAGGGGCCCTTTTCATCTCCCCCTACACACACACACACACACACACACACACACACACACACTTCCCTTGTAGAAAGAAGGTTAAGCTGTGTGAGAAAAGTGCATGGCTTGTCGATCAAGATGCACAGACCCCTGGGGTAGGGTGTCTACTCAGTCCTACTTGAGTGTGCCAGAATTCCTTAAGAGATGTCAGTTCAGATGGTCTTCCCTAACATAGGCGCTGGAAGAGCCCAGGATGGAGGTGTTTGCTCTAGGTACCTCGAGAGCAACTCTCAGCCTTTCTGCCAAGCTCACAGGAAGGGTGCTCTTTGACCTGGAGAATTTCCTGATTTTTAGAGCAGTACCCCCCAAAATAGACTTGAACTCCAACTGGTCAACAGAAAAACACGATACTCTATCTAAAAGTGTCCAGAAGTGAGAGACACCAAGTAGATTCCACAGTCCTACAACAACCCCGATATAACACAGTTGGGGCTGACCAATGGGTTCCTAAACAAAAGATGAAAAAGAGCACTAAAACAGAACTACAGAACAATAAAGAAAAGAGTTTCCCCAAAACATTTAAAAAGATTTACCAATATGCAAAGACCTGGAAATCACTAGGGAAAAGGGGAGAGACTTGGAAAATGGGTGCAGGATACCTATCAGGTAAAGGGCAACCAATCTGAAGGAAAAAGGAACAAGGGAAGTGGAAGATATTTCAAATAATTTGAGAAAATTTTCTAGGTCAATGAAAAGAACCACATTTTTTTGAGTAAAATGACTCAGAATTCTTGAATTCTTGGCAAAATCTGGTAAAACAAGTTTCCAGGCTTTTCCTTTTTCCAAAGAAAAAAATCAGGCTGGTGTTGGACTTTTATCTGCATCACAGGAAACCAAAAGACTGGATTTAAATCTTCAGGCCATGGAAGGGAACCCCATGAGTCCTAGAATCCTAGGCATTTACAGTTGTTTGATTGATAGAGAACAAGGAAGGTATTGGGGGATGTGCACTAATTCAGAGTCTAAATCATTGAGTAGCCCATCTTAGGTTATTACTAGAGAAATTGCCTTTCCAAAGACCAAATGACAGGAATAGAGACTTCAAAGATGGGCTAAGGTAAAGTAGGAAATCACTGGAGATGAATAATGCATGGATTTTATAGATGTGTCAGTTATTAATGGATAAAGATAGAACAGGTAATGTAATTCTCACATGTGTACCCTGAAAACAAACAAATGGTGAGTGAAATTCTAAGTGTTCAACTCTTTCAGCAAAACTTAAAAAATCAAGAAAATGAGAGGAATAAAAACCCTCTGGAGCTTAATGAGGGATGTTTGGGAAGAGGGCAGAAGGGGTGTGTGTAATGAAAGACTTCTGAAGAGTTCTTTCCATTAGATTGTGAACAAAATGAGGAATTAGGAGGAAATCAGTAGGGAAAGCAGTGGGTCTCCATGGGAGAAATAACTTTGAAACATAGGAGAGTAGTCATTTGACCTGATTTTTAGAGCAAGCAAAAAAACAGGTCATTCTTTGAATGGATATGATGGCAGAACTTCTAAATTAACAAGGTGAAACTGGAATGCAAAGAATGTGATCAACAAAAAGGAGAGGGAGAGCCAGCAATGTAAAGCAATAAACATAAGGCAACAGGGAAGAAATATTTAGTGTTTCCTTTCTTGTGCATTATCTGTATTATTACTTGGGTTTATTTAACATTCTGTATCTGTCTTCTTAAACTGGATGTTTTACACATGTATTTTTATTTTTTTTTAAATGTAAATGTTTTTAAGGCTTAAGGACTTTTTCTTTTTTTCCAACTACAGCTTTCCCAGCACAAAAGTATTGATAAGAAGCATTTTAGTTGCTTTATAATTCTAAGGGTTTTCTAAGAAGTTGATTTTTGACCCATGGATTACTTATTTTTAATTCCCCAAATCTTAGCTTTTGAGGGGTGGGGTAAGGGATTAACCTTTTGGAATGGCTCTCTAATTTAATTGTGATCGTCATCTATATGAAATGGGTTTTTTAAAATATATATTGATATTTGCTTTATGACCTACAATGTGATTTTAAGCTATTTTGCTCTTTCAATCATACTTAACTTTTCTTGCTGGCATGGGCTTGATCAATTGCTAAAGAGATAAACTGGACTCCCCAACTGCCATGATTGCTAAGCAAATTTCTCCTTGTAATTCTTCCCAATTTTGCTTTATGTATTTTAATGCAGTTTTGTCGGAGGCCGGCTCCGACCGAGGTTGGGTTCCCGGGGGTGGTGGGGAAAGCGGCATCTGTGGCGAGTTCCGTGGGGTAAAGGGGGTGGGGAGTGAGAGCACACACCAGAGAGTGTGATCAGGCCTTTCCACTTTATTATTTGAGAACAGGGTTTTTTAAAGCATAAGAATTAACTACTGATAATGGCAGGGTGATTACAGATATTCAGATGCATAATCAATTACATACTTTGAGGCAAATTGAGGAACTTTGGAAAAATGTCTTGTTGTGATGTAAATACCAGCAAGGTACAGGACATAATCTTAAACTTTTGCCCTAGGCCTAGGGTGGAGGCTGTAGGGAGGCAAGGAAGGGAAACAGGGGAAGGGATTAAATGTTCTTTGTTCAAACATTAACCCTTTACAGGGCAAGGACACTTCACTGTCAGAAGGACATCTCGCTGCCAGGATCTAATGAGTAAGGTTAATGCATGCAGGCATGGTGGAGAAACTTAGTTACTGTTCTCACCTGAAATTATACTTAAATTTATTTGCAAGAAGAAAAATCGCATCCTGATTTATGGGAACACTTCCTTGAAGGCTCGCCACCCTAAAGTGACCTTGTCAAAACAATATGGGGGTCTAGGCTGTGACACAGTTTTATTGAACCTATACAACTGCTACATCTTCCTGGTGAATTGGAATTTTTTTTTTAAGGATATATTTATTTATACATACAAGCTGGGGTACAGGCCAGAGGTGTGGGGTGGCGAGAGGGTTCACCAGAGACAGAGTGGGGAGCAGAACAGGCAGATCAGAAATACACTGCTGAGGGGAGCAGCGGGCGAGGCAGGAGAGGTCTGCTGCTCCATGTGGGATTCTCCCCAGCTGGGCGTGGAACTCGCACCGTGCGCCACCGACAGCTCTGCAGCGTAGCGCTCAACCCTGCTGCGCCACCAGGGAGGCCCTGAATTGGAATTTTTAATCAATATGTAGTGACCTTTTCCATCATTATGTCATTGATGCTTATGTGTTTAAGCCTTTTTCTATTGCTAAAATAGTGATCCCAATTTCGTTTGGATTTGCCTGGCATATCTATCTTTTGCTGTCTTTTAAAAATTCAGCCTTACTGTGTTCTAAAGTGTTAAGTTTATCTCTTATAACCAAAATATAGCTAGATTTCTGAAAAACATAATTCTTGTCTGACAGTCTATCTTTGAACTGGAGGTACTCACCCATTTACATTTAATGTTCTTGTTATGTTGTACT
The DNA here is from genome assembly GCA_004024925.1 of Scalopus aquaticus. NCBI lineage: Eukaryota > Metazoa > Chordata > Mammalia > Eulipotyphla > Talpidae > Scalopus > Scalopus aquaticus. Next base: position 104,813 of record PVIJ01003368.1, on the reverse strand, counting down.
TAATAATTGCCACTCTTTTCCATCCTGTAGATTTCTCTCCTTCTTACTCCTTTCTTGTTATTTCTTGCTATCTTTTAGATTTTTTTGTTCCATTCCTTATTATATTCTAAGTGATTATTGTTTCCGTTTTTAGTAGTGACAGAAAACATAACACGGATGTTTAATTTAATAAAAGTGACATTAAGCAATGGTTTTACCCTTTACAACTTTAAGAGCCTTAGTTGACTATACTTTCATTTACTTCATGTCACTTTTGTACAGAAATTTAGATTTATCGTAATTTTCACTACTGCATTCATTATCAGCCAAAGCTAATTTAAATCTCTTTTGTTCACTTTTTTGCTTCACAGGCTTTCCTGAGATCATTTTCTTTTTGGCGTATGGACATTATTTGAGAAAGAGCCTGTTGATTGTGACCTCTCAGGTTCTTGCTTAACTAAACACGTCTTCCTTTGTCCCTTATTCTTGAAAAAGAGTTTGGCTGATACATATTTCCATTTGAATAATTTTTTCAGCACTTTAAGTTATTATGTATTGCCTTCCTGCTTTCATTGTCCATGCTGTGGATAGAATTGTTATTCTTTTTTTAGATTTGTTGATTATATGCCCTTATTTGTGTAGTACAGTCTCCACTTTATGCCTACTATCCTGGATATCTGTTTGGTTAGTACACACTGTCACTTTCAAATATCCTAGTTTAGATGAATTATATGGTCAGTCAATTCATAGATAACCTAGGCTTTTATATCTTTTTTAAATCTAATGTTCTGCAATTTCATTATATATCTTGGTGTTGCTTTTTTTTTTTTTTATTTACTCTGTTTAGGGTTGTTTGGTCTTCCACAATCTACAACATGGTTTGTTCAGTAGTTCTAGCAAATTCTCAGGCACTATCTCTTCAAATGCTTATCTTTCTTTCTTTTTTTTTTTTCCTCCCATATCTCCTTTAAGAAACAGTAGGCATGTTTTAATATTGACTGATTTTACTCTCTTCTCCATATCTCTTAATTGCTCAGATTTTCCATTTCCATGTATGTCTGTGCTATTATCTAGGTCATTTCAACTTTGTTTTTCCATGATTAACTATATATCCAGTCATTGAGTTTCTAGTGTCCAGGTTTTTTTTTTTTTAATCTTAAGTTATTCATTTGACTCTTTTTCACTTCAATCTGGTTAATTTATAGAATGTCTATTATGCTGTCTTTCTTTCAATTTGCCTTTTTCTCCTGTGAACATATTATTATACTTACATTCTTTAATGGTTCCAATATCTAGCATCTTTGCTTATCTGGATCTTTCTTTAGCTTTTGTTCCTGCTGACTCTTATTCACAACAGCAGTGTGTACACCTTCCTCATTTAGGGGAGGGGTGTCTGATTTTGGAGTATTCGCTTTACTGCTGTGGCTTGGGGACACTACTTCCTTAGGACCATATAAACTTACGGCTTTTCAGATCTCAGAATTCTGGCCTTGAATACTCATTCGTATGGTCTCTATTTAGAAATTGTCACAGCAGAGTTTTTTTCTAACCTTCCTCTAGTAACACCACAACCAAAATCAGTACAAGCAGGTGCTCTCATTGTCTTTCCCTCCAAAGCAAGTTCTTTCTTTCTTCAAACTGAGCGTGTCACCCATGAAAGGTGCAGCTTTATAAAAAGGGCCTCATGATGTTCAAACTCTAGACTTGGTCTCCTGGTTTCCCATGTGTGGACTCCATGTCACCAGAGCACCAAGACACCTCTAAGGCAAACACTGCTGGTGGATTCAAGATTTGTTGTCATTCTGGACACTAAAGAATTCTTTTATATCTACCAGCTAAGTAATATAATACACAGCCATATCCACCCATCTGTCCATCCACCCACCATCCATCATCTATCTTTCTGTCTTCACATACACATGTGTTAGTGTAAAAAATATGCATCTAGCATTTTTAGGTAAGTTAAACTAGAAGAGTTTTACCTGAATATATCATCTGTCACATTACCAGAAATGGAATAAACTGGTATGGAACAGGTTCTCTCTGTCTCTGTCTCTGTCTTTCTCTCCCTCTCCCTCCCTCCGTCCTTCCCTCTCCCTCCCTCCCTCCCTCTCCCTACTTGACTTGCTCAAGGAAATCTTTCTAACTCTTCATAGGGTCTTACTTTATTTTAAGAATTATTTCAGTGTCTCAACTAGGCTTCTTCATCCTCATACCCAGGTTCTAACCAATCCTGATATTCTGAAAGCCATCTAAGATGGATTTTTGCTTTGCCTGGATTTTTGTCATACCCAGTAACATAAATTCAAAAGTTGTCCTCCAGTGCAAATATGAGACTTGCATGTCGATCTTTTGGCTACTGAATAACTTAATAATTATACTAATAAATGCCTGACAAGTGCATAAATACAGGTATAAAAAAAAGAAAAATGCAAGTCCATGTCAGTTACCTAACAAAATAGAAATCTCTATGTTGAAAGGATGCAGGAATATTGACCATTGATGAGGAATGTGACTGGCATTAGATAATTTAAATCTGCTCTGGTATGAGGTTAGTTGATGTTTCCTTTAACTAATGAAAAGGTCCCTCTATCTAAGATCAAAGAAACATCTTCAACCCACAGTCAATGGCTATTAAAGCAATTTATGAGTAGTTTCTTTAGTCCCATTTGAAAAGAAATTTAGAAAATTAAAAAAAAAAGATGTTTGCATTACATTTAAGGCTTCTTTCCTTACTCTTCATTCCTTACTTTATTTCCTTACTGTTTGTTCTTTGTGTTCTGATTCTAAGAGTCATTTTTTGTCTGAAGCTTTTTTTCTTTCTTTTTAAATCAAGCTAGTTGTGTCATTTATGTTTACAGCTTTGTCTTCATTTCTAGGTAATATTTACTACTTTTACTCTTCTTGAGTCACATATTATAATGCTCTTGTCTTTGAGTGACTTGATTAATAAGAAATTTACTTGCCTTTGTCCCAGGGTTATTCAGTATCACTGCAGATTCATTTGTCATGCCATTCCATCACATTCCATCACCTCTTATAATGAGCATCTAAATCCAGGAAATTGAGGAAGATTTTTCAGGAATTAAATACCCTCACAAAATTAATTAATTACAAATTTATTTTGTAAGTTTTGATTTCTTAACTGATATACTGAATATCTGGCAGGATAAGTCACTAAACTTTCAAATGTGTATATGTTTTTTGCTTCCCCCTGGTTTTTGTGGCCATGCTGGGCACTGACCAGTACCTGAGGCACTTTGGGCAGGGTGGGAGGCAGAAGCTCCTCCTCTCTCACACCAGTGAGTAGAGCTCACCGAGGACTATATTCTGTGTCTCGGAGAGGGAAGAAAGAGGCTCTTCAATTTTTGCTGTCATTGTTGTTTTCTTCCTTTTCTTCCTTCCCTTTCTTCTGGCCTTGCCTTTCTTTCTTCCCTCCCTTCCTTCCTTCCTTCCTTCCTTCCTTCCTTCCTTCCTTCCTTCCTTCCTTCCTTCCTTCCTTCCTTCCTTCCTTCCTTCCTTCCTTCCTTCCT
>PVIJ01003368.1:0-101201 GCA_004024925.1 Scalopus aquaticus | reverse complement strand
ACCATAGAGAGCTGGGGCACAGGCCAATTGCTGCTTCTAAAACTGGAGACAGACAGGTGGAGACAGAGAATCACTGCAGCCATGTGGGTGAGAACTCTTTGAGGACTCAGTGGGGACTGACTTTGAGTTAGAAACTCCTGAGGGCCCAACCTTAGGGCTCCTCACCCCCACCACACCCCCATGAGTTTGAACTTCAGCAGCTCTGCCAAGTGCGCATTGTGAAGATGGGGAGAAATCTCTAGGGACCGGGGAGCAAAGGGTAGGAAAGGGTATGTGAAGGGTAAGGAAGCATTTCAAAATGTACCCAGAGCATTCTGTTCTCCTTAACAAGTTCTGCCCTTGAGGCAATGATTTTATTGGAGCCTCACAGCTGGGAGGGGGAAGTGCCCTTCCCCAGTCCCTTTCAGTCCTCAACATGGGAATGGGAAATACCCAAATCACACTCGCCAAAGATGCAAACCTAATGATAGGACTGTCGGGGCCTCCCCTGCCGCACAGCCTCACGCCACATCAGTAGGGCGCCTGTGTAATGACAGGGGGTGCAGCTAAAAGAACTACAGCCTCAGACCCTATTTAGGAGTCTTTAGAAAACCAAAAGCCCAGGGGAGACAAAGCAAAGGTCCTGAAGGAAATTTTAGCTTCAGATACCACAGTTATAGCAAACCGTAAACTCAGCCTAACTCATAGACAGATAGACTGAAAACCTCACGCCAAGCCCTTTTGGCCTCTGCCCCTGCCAGTCTGTGTGCGTGAGAAAGCTGGGCCATCTGGAAACACTGAAGGGCCCTTTTAGAAGTGTGGGTGGGGCACCCCTGGAGCTTTCCCAGCACTGACACACTCATCAGCTGCACTAGTATCACCAACTGGGTGCAAGAGTAGGAGGTATGACCCTTCTCGAAAGATGTACTCAGAGATCTAAAATCACACATCATAGGTGCTGAGAAAATTTATCTGGTGCTGATCCAACTGGTACTTTGCAGATGAGAGAACTGAATTCTACATTTCTGGATGAGCACTGGCTGTTATAATACAAATAACGGGAGAGTCACCTCTGGAATCCAAGGAAGAAACCCCTGAAGAAATACGTATGAAACCAGCAAATATATTGAACAGGCAGGGCTCCTGGAAAATTATCTTAAAACTAAGTTTCTTCCACTGTTACCAAATATTTGCTCAGTTCTTTTTTTTTAAGATTTATTTTTGCATACAAGCTGGGGTGCAGGCCAGAGGTGTGGGGTGGTGAGAGGGTTCACCAGAGACAAAGCGGGGAGCAGAACAGGGAGATCAACCGAAATACACTGCTGAGGGGAGCAGCAGGTGAGGCAGGAGAGGTCTGCTGAGACATGTGGTAGTCTCCCCAGCCAGGCATCAAACTTGCGCTGCAGCCGCCTACAGCTCCATAGTGCTGCGCTTAAACTGTTGCACAACCAGGGAGGCCCCAGTTCTTTATCTCTTAATAGAAAATGTATTTACTGTTAAAAGCAGGTTCTCAGTTCAGTAATTTATAGTGTCCAGGCCTCTAGAATAAACAAAATTTCAAATTTGACTTAGAGTAACAATCTCAATTTTCCTTCCCTCCCACCCATACACTCAAGTTGGGGCAGCTAGAGGCTGTCCCCTGAAACTGGGAAGAGAGGTTGTGGTCAATTTCTCTTCTTTTTCCCCAGCAGGTTTCTGGTTCTTGATGCAGGGAGGCCACCAAATAAGAGGTTATGAAAAGTTTCTCCTTGAACAGTAACATTTTAAGATGGCTTTACTCTCTCTCAGTGAAAAACTGGTTTAGTCTGACTCATTACCTACTAGGGTACTACTGAGAGTTTTCTGAAAACCTTTCCTAGGGGTCAGCGAGCATTTTCTACACAAAACATAAACAAAAACAAGAACTAGAAGGCAGCCACAAATAGGAGACATTCTACAGGGGAGGGGAAGGAAGAGAGGCCAAAATAGGGGAGAAAAGAGCACAAGGAATTATGGTGATGTTTCATGGGTGAATTGGTGGTGGGAAACCTACAGGGGACACATAATGATGTAAAGGATGTAAATTAAAAAAAAAAAAAAAAGGCCAGGTAGTAAATGTTTTGGGCTTTGAAACCCATGCAGTCTCTGTTGCAACTACTCAACTGTGCCATATAAACCACAGTCCGTACCTGGGGGAATGTGTGTGTTCCAAGGAGCCTGTATTGACAAAAACAGACAAGCTGCCCACTGGTCAGCTGGCCAATCTCTGATGGCTCCAGCCTTGGGCATTTCCTCATATGGTTCCCTTGGCCCGGGCAAATGGAGTTTACTTTGTGCTTGCTCGAACCCTTCTCAGCCTTGGGGAAGAGCAGAGCCTCCCCAGCTTTTCTCCTGAAGCTTGGTGCTTGTCTAAGAGGCAAGCTTTTATTCCTTCTCTCTGCCATGGGCTCCCTAGATTAGATCCACCAGAAACACAAATTATTTGCACCCTTAAGAAGCTGAGTATCCAGGCCCCAGCCCAGCGCTCTGCTTCACTCTGCCATTAAAACCGCTCACCAGGTATCTGGATCTTAGATTCTCCTTCAAGGACATGGGGTTACTAGGTCTTTTATCACGTCCTGGTTTCCCATCACATATTATTCATCAGGGCAGGATAATTGACAGGATGTGTACGGAGTTATGAGTAATTCTCTTCCCCAGCATCGCCTAATCTTTCTTTTGATTGCTGTTGCCATATCATTTCTTAACAGGACAAAGGTCTGTGTAGTGGAAGAGGTGACACATTGAGGAGGAAATAAGGATTTAGCAAAGGTTACTATTATAATTGCATTTGCAGGATGCATAGGACTTTAGAGAATCAAAGAAAGCCAAAAAGACTAGTTTATTTTTAGTATAAAGTTGTTTTATTTTTTCAATCAATAATATCAACCCTCCAAAATCAATTTTACCTAACATGAATACATCCAGAATATTGAAATAACCTAAGTGCCCAAAGACTGATGAGTAAATTAAGATGTGGTATGTGTATATACATATGTACACATGCACACATATATGTGTATGGATGTACACATATATACATACGTGCAATGCATACAAGCATACGTGCATACGTACATATATACATATGTGTATATACACCGAGTGGAAGAGTACTCAGCTATAAAAAATAAACTGTTGTCATTTATGACAGCATGGATGGAACTAGAGGAGATTATGATTAACAAAATAAGTTAGAAAGACAAAGAATACCGGATGGTGTCACTGATGTGTGGAATATAGAGAAACTGAACCTAGGGTCAGACAAAACCAAACCAACAATAAGCCCTAGAAGTATGACTGTGGAATTGAAGCTACCAGAGTACTAGGGGGGAGGGTGGAGACCAAAAGCGGGGAACAATGGACTATGGTGGAGTACCATGGGGGGCTTGGTGGTGCATGTGATGTGGAAAATAATTCAGGAAAATAATTCTGGAAAATAATTATTTGTGAACATGTTTCTCTGTTTAAACACAGATTTATAAAGTGAAAACAACTCAGATGCTTCTCCTGAAGGATGTGATTCTATACCTCTGAATTATATACAGTACCCTAAACAAATGTTACTTTAATAAAAAAAATAGTTTGAACACTTAGTTACACCCTCACATTTAAAAATATAACTTTACATAAGCTATGCATATGCAAACCATATGTGCTTTCTATTCCCTCCTCTGTGAATGAACGGATTGTGTACAACCCAAATGTTCACTCTCCCCAACAATTTCATATACAGTCAGCATATGAGGAACATGCAAATAATTAATTCTTGAAAATGTAGCTATCACACTGCCACACCACATAAATGTGTTTATGTACATAGATATTTATATTTCCCTGTAAAACAAACAGTCAAATATTTTAAAATTTATTTCCTCTCATATGTGAACAAACTGAGTGAGTGACTTTGCTTTGCTGGTACATGGGGACGTGAAAACCTTTCTAATCGATCCAGGTGTGGTCAAATGGAATGTCTGTTATACTGGGTGCTCCTCTGCCTTCCTGAAATTTCTGTTCCTCCATTCCTAATCCTCTGTCAAAGCCTGATTCCTCAGATTAGAACTGCACAGTGATATATTTTGCATTTCTGCAGCTTTTCATACAGTCCTATATTCTTTTTTGAGCAAACTTGCTCTAAAGACATGAAAAGAGAGAGATTCCTTTTCATTACCTATATTTTATTACCACCAGATTATTTTTCCTCATTTTTTTTATTCTTGCTGTTTCTTTTAAACCAATAAAAAGATTTTATTAAGTCTAAATACCTGAGAATAAGTGCATGTTATGGTTTACTATTTATGCAAAAATATCTAGTCATTTGCCAACTGCAGGACCTATTACCCTGCAGTTTTTTTTCTCTCCTGCCCTGCAAGTTTCTATCATCTTTTGGGTTACAGCACAGGGAAATGCTAGGAAGAGTAGACTTGGTCTTAAGTTGTCTGTTACCAGATTTGAAAAGTTATTTAACTTCTGAGACTTCCTTCTAAGCTCACCCATCTAATTTGTGCTATATGCAAATTTAAGATAAATATACTCACATATGCATATGTAGATATAGACATATATTTCTATGTGTATAGTCTTCATTTGCTTCTTTTGCTTTTTTCATTGTAAATTGATAGATGTCCGTTGCTCAAAATTTTATATAACTGAAGTTGTTATTTTGAGGGCACAGTAATATTATTTTCCATTTTGTTTCAAATAAACAATAAGCATTAGGAAATGAAGGTATATGTATAAATACGTATGCTCTCTGCAGGGAATGTCAGACATATGCTAACTTTTTGTTGTGTAAAGAGATCATCTCTAAATCCCTTGAGTGGCTGTTCAGCTAAAGTTTAGAGTCTCATAATCTTGTATGTGATGCTAAACCAAATAGACCCTTAGGGAAGAATTAAGAACACACCAGATAGAATAAAATTCTTATTTTGTTAAAGTTGAATAGTATTTGTTGCATTAGGTATAACCAGGGTGATTACTAAGAGGGTTAGTTGAGTACACACTCTAAATACCCTCCTTCTAAAATAAAGTTGTACAGACAGACCATAGAAATTAAATATTTTTTCTCTTATGACTTGTCATTCAGAGAATTGCCTTTTCAGAGACAAGAATGTCATCCAGATTAATAGCTAGGTCATCACTCCAAAACCAAAATGAATCAAAACAAGGGAGAAAAGAAGAAGTAAGCTGCAAATCCTGACCTACTGCTGTGAATTTTCTTTTGATATACTTGAGCATTGGATTTTGTCCACAGAAACACTAATGCCATCCATACAATAGAAAATAGAAAAAATTCATTAGTAATTAGCAAAAATTTAAGGAAGTAAAAATTCCTAAGAAACTGATTTCCTTTTTTTTTTTTAATACTAACTTTAAGTTGATAGTGTGATAACATAAAACATGTTCTTTCTTTTCAGGAAAGTATTTATGAACATATTTTTTCTGTTAAAACACAGATTTGCCTAAAAATCTATGTTAAAGTGAAAACAACTTAGATGCACCTCCTGAAGGCTAGTTGACATTTTCTTTTATAAATCAGAACTTACATTTATAGTAATCAATTGTGTTTATTGTCCTTATCATGTTATTTCCCAGGGATTTCTAGGGGGGGGGGGGTGTTCTTGTATGTGTAAATAAGATTATTTCTGTTTTTTTCCCATGTCTTGTGTTTGAACACAGATTTGCTGAGCATTTCACTGACTACCCGCCCTACCATTTCTTGCTTTCTTATTTATTTATTTATTTATTTATATCTTTTACATTATTGTGTATTCCTTGTAGGTTACCCACCACCAATTCACCTGTGAACTGTCACCATAGTCCCTTGTGCTCTTTTCTCCCCTGTTTTGAACCCTTATCTTGCCCCTCCCTCGCTGAATGTCTCTCATTTATGGTTGTCTGCTAGCTTTTTTTTTTTGGTTTTGTTGTTGTGTTGTTGTTATTTTCTCCTCTTGATCTCTTATTTGGTTCCCCTATATTCCTCCTATAAGTGAAACCATTCGATATTTTTCTTTTTCTTTTTGCCTTATTTCGCTGAGCATGATCCCTTCTAGCTCCATCCATGTTGCTGTGAATTGCATGTGTTTATCTTTTTTGATGGCTGAATAGTATTCCATTGTGTATATGTATTACATCTTCTTGATCCAGTCATCTATTTTTGGGCATCTGGGTTGTTTCCATTTCTTAGCTATTATAAAGTGCTGCAATAAACATAGGGGTGCAGGTATCCTTTTGGATTAATGTTTTTGTGTCTTTGGGTATATTCCCAGAAGTGGTATTGCTGGGTCATATGGAAGTTCCCTTTTTATTAGTTTGAGGAACCACCATATGGCTTTCCATAGTAGTTGGGCCAGTTTGCATTCCCACCTTCAGTGTAGGAGAGTTCCTTTTTCTCCATACCCTCTCCAACATTTGTTGTTTGCTATTTTTTTGTTTTCTTTTTTTTAATGTGTGCCATTCTCACTGGTATAAGGTGGTATCTCATTGTGGTTTTGCTTTGCATTTCCCTGACTATGAGTGATGTTGAACATTTTTTCATGTATCTGCTGGCCATTTGTATTTCCTCTTTGGAGAAGTGTCTTTTTAGCTGTTCTGCCTACTTTTTGACTGGATTGTTTACTTTGTTTTTGTTGCATTGTGTGAGCTCTTTGTAGATTTTTGTGATCACTCTGCTACAGCTTTTATTGGTGCCTGGTTCTGGCCAGGATCTGGTGCTTCCCCTGGACACATGCTGGGCCTGGGGCCGCCCTCCTGCTGAGCACAGCCAGCATGCTGGGTGCTAGAGTGTCATCTCTGCCTCCCCACTCTTCACTTTCACCCCAACTGCCAGGAGCCCAGCAGATCCTCAAATACTGAAATATTCACATTGAGGGAGATGTGCTGACGTGCACAATGTTCTTTGGAAAAGTGGGAGAGAACTGATTCCCTTCTGTGCTGCGCTCCATAAGACTGGTCCTTCGGCTGAGCAGCTTGGGCCTAAGTGTTTGGTGAAACAGTTATATTCAATTTTACTTCTACTTTCACTCAGTCCAAGGAGAGTTTCTTAGAAACTTTGACTTTAAGGAAACTGACATGTAACAAAACTAATTTTACCTCAGGCTAATATAAAGGAGAATTAAGTTCCTTCTGCATTTTTCTGTTCTAAAAAACCAACAAACTGTTAAACAAAGATCCCAGTACTTCTAATATTAGATATCATTGTGTTCAACCCCCGTATTCCAGTTCAGGGTCTCTGGTGATCGGAGCCCATCCTGGCTGTTCAGGGTGCCAGCAGGACCCTAGCCTGGACAGGATGCCTTTCCATCGAAGGCGATCTCTCTCTCTCTCTCTCTCTCACACACACACACACACACACACACACACTCAGATGGGGACAGTTGAGACAGAGCAACCGAGTGTGCATGTCTTTGGGATGTGACAGAAAGAAAACCCATGCAGACATGGGAGAACTTGCAAACTCCATACAGAGTCCCAGCCAGAATCAGTGTTTTTTTTTCTCGTCAATGTTTCATCTTTTAAAAAGCAGTTCTGCCTGTACTTCTTCCCCTTAGGGCCAGTTTTTTCCTCCTGTGAGTCATTTCGGTTTTTATATAAATAGACTGAGTCCCAAAGTTGGAGATTCTTCAGACTTAATGCTGCCCTGGCTTTCCTGTGAGACCAGTACAGGAGGAGAAGAGGGGGCAGATTTTCCCCAGACTTCCCACATACAGTTTTTTTTAGTGGACTTCTGCTGTAATATATGTAGACTCTTAGTTCTTACCCCTTGCATATAGCTATTCATTACTTCTTTATGTCTCAGTCTCACCCATTTAATCTGTTAAATGGGGATATAACAGTATTCAACTCGTAGGGCTTTCATGAGGTTTAAATGTGTTCATAAATATTTCATGTTTAGAAAAGAGCTTATGGAGTGACAACTATTTAAGTGTTAGCTATGATTATTTTTCTAGGGTTTTCTAATTCATTTGGTCCAATCCTATATTTTACTTGTTAATAGTTTTCACAGGTGACCTAAGTTTGTTTGTTTTCTCATTTCTCTTTTTTATTTTTGTCTCCCTATTTCCTGTGTGAGGCTCTTCCTTTGAAACATCCTTCCTGCTTTTGTTTAACACTGATGCTAGGATTCCTGACATAGTTGATTTTTCATTCTCTTGGTTGTTAATCTCATTCAGTTTTTTCTTCCCACCTCAGGAAAAAAGGGAGGGTAGGCAGTGTTTCTGAGTCAAATCTAAGACAAGTGAGGTGGGATCCAGGTAAGAGGGATGTATTAATAAATCATCCCTGGATAGGAGAGGAGGAGGTACTGATAGGAAATTATTTAGTGTTCCCCTAATGCTGAAAATGTTCAACCTCCTCCAAGTTCAGGGACTTGATGTACCTCTCACAATCTGATAGAGGCTCAGGAAAGGAAAGTCCCAGTCCTCTCCGACACACCCCATCCCCCTATGGTTTCAGCAAACTCAGGGCACCCTCAGCTGTGATCGCTCTCCATACACAGCATGCTTTTCAAATCCTGGGCCTTTGAAGAACATCTGTTCCTTTTCCTTCCTCCTAGAATGAGCACTGCTCACTGGGATAACCATACTTTTTCTTCTAAGACTCAGTTCAAAGTGTGGACCTCATTGTTCTCTGGAAGGTCCCCTACCCAGGCTCCCAACAGAGCCCCACCTTCCATCATTCCTCTCACACCAGGATTCCTCCTGAAGATGGGGCCTCTTTCTCTAAATGAGCTATGAGCCCTTGGCTGATAGGGCTTTGCAGTAACCCTCAGTTGTGGTGGTGACAGGACTGTCTGAATAAAGAAGAGGGAGGATCAAAAGTACCCTGATAAGATGTGAGATGTTTGATCATAAAGAATGGGGGGCTGTGGGAAGCCAAACCCCTTCTCAGGCCAGTATGGTGAGGTATCTCATGTAAAAGAGTGAGAGAGCGGGAGGAGGAAATTGTAAGCTTGGGTGAGGGGGACGATGTCTGACCCACAGAGTCCAAGCGTGTAGGTCACGTGCTGTGAATGTCAGGAGCAGGACCTCTCCCCACCCCCGCACCTTCCCAGGCTTCTTTCCCATCTCTGGTCACCATCCTTTGTGCTCTGCTCATGGCAGTGTTTTGTGTGGTCCCTCAGACCTGGGAGCACCAAACTCTGTGCTCCAAGAAGCCAACCTACCCAGCTCCAGGTTTCAGGCTCTCCAGCGTTCCCCAGCCCAGAGTGGGGCCATGGTGGGGCTCCCTTCATAGTGAGGCCTGTGACCCCTCTGTGCAAACTCATTTTTGGGGGGTCACTGACTGTGATCCAGAGTTACAACACAGTAATTTTCTCCCTGCTGCCACATCTCTTTTTTGGAAGTGCTGGGTCCCTCATGCCATTTTTAAGTCAGTGATTTGTTCTGAGCTCCAGTGCATTCTATTTAGAAAATGCAACTCTGCAAAGGTTTGAGGAAGACTTCTGAAAAGTGGAGAAAGTGCAGGTGTCCCACTTCTCAGCTCAGTGAATAGACATTGGCTGATGGCCTACTCTGTGCCAAGGCCTGGTGCGGCCCTTGTCCTCAGCAGATGGGCTCTTCTTCCTTCCTCAGGGAGATTGCCAGTGGAGGTGAGTGGCTTCCTCTCCTTCACTTCCAAGGCCCCTGGGAGAGCACATCCATCCAAGGAGCAGGGAAACTTTCAGTTTGTTCAAAGAAGAAAATGTGCAAGATTCTGTGGATGAAATCTGTCTCCAGAGTCCTGCCCTGTGCCCTAGAGCATAGAAGGGTGACTCACCTCCTGCTCCCTGTCAGGGGTGGAGAACTGCCTGCTTTTCCTCCTGTTTTTTCCCCTTGTGTGCAGTTTTGCTCCTGTCTAGGTAGGGTTCCCGGTCCCCTCTGACTCACTGACCTGCCAGGAGGTGCGATGAGAAGCATTCCATCAGGCTGACCTCAGCACCAGCCCTGCCCTCTCGCCAGTCTCAGGAGTGCTCAGGGTGATGTCGTTTTAGAGTCTATAGATTTGAGAGCGGAGCGGGGTCCTTGGGTTCACTCTGGGAAAGGTTTCACCAGAGCTCCCTTCAGCGGCATGTGACAAGTTTCTCCACGACACAGAGACTCAGTTATACATAAAGAACAGGTTTATTAGGGCAAGGAAGTAAAGGACACTTGTACAGACACAAGTGGACAGGAAGAGCTGCCCCTCTGAGGGGGGCAGGTTTGCTAAGAGAGGCCTGCATGGTGCAGGTCACAGGCAGACAGGCAGGCCGCTGCCCTGCAGAGTGACAGAATTGGTAAAGGAAAGCACCTGCATAGGCACAGGTGGGCAGAGAAATGGCTGCCCCAAATTCTTGCACTGATGGCACCAATACGGCCTTCTTTCAGTTGGGAGGGGCTCATCTTCGAGGATGGCTGTCTGTTTACTGGCTAGCTAAAATTAGAAAAGAGACCTGAGATTCTACAATGGGCTCAGTCTCCATATCTTTGCCCCTAGACTGCCGCCTAGCTCCTACCTATGCTTTGTAACTTAGGAGCTGGCACCTAGGGATTGTGCTAATGGTTATGTTGATTTCTTCTACCCCCATTTCTTGTGTGGGTCTAATTCTAATCTTATTTTGTGTTATATCTCCTCCATCAAGGGCACTAGGTCAGGACCACTGTGGCTTCCTGTCTCCCCCTCACACCCATTTTCTGAGAGTAGGCAACTCTCCTAGGAACTCAGCAAGTAAGTTCTTCTCAGGGACTTTTGCTCCTCCATAAGGAGACAACTTGTACAGAGACAAAACAGACCCTTCTCAGAGGAAGGTTGATCAACAGAACAGAGCTCTGAGAATTGCCTTCAGAGCTAAGATGGTTTGTGGAATACTAGGAACATGTTCTCAGTTACCAGTACCTGTGTGGTGAAAAGAGGAGGCCAAGGAACCCTCCTTTCAGCTGTTCTGGAGGAAACCCAGGGAGGCAAAAGGTGGCTGTGGGGAGTGGGTGGATGTAGGAGTATCTTTTCTCTCTCTTCTTAAGTCCATGTGGAAAATCCTGGCATAAATATGAAAAGAGAGCTCCCCCTGGGCCAATGGGAAAGGTTAGATTGGCTCAAAGGACATAATAGGGTCTACTGATTCAGGTGACACTTTGAGAGAAAAACTGAAAATGTAGGCCTCTCCCTCATTTAGCGAATATCTTTTTGGTGATCTTGGAAAAGTAAAGTAACTGTCTGTTTTTGAATGACACCATTTGCAATTTAATGACCTGAACATTAAAAGACAAAATTGGACAACCCTGCCCCAGTCCTTGGAGTGCAACTTCCTCAGCTTTCCAATGGAGAGCAGGGGGTCCTCCTCTCTCTGATTCATAACATGAAGAGGGTGCCTGTCTGGGTTCTCACCCGTGTGCTTAAAAGAGACTTAAAAACTCAAATGCAGGCACACACAATAAAATTAATGAAAAGATTTATTTACAAAAAGGGAAAAGAAAAGATAAAGAAATAAATTGGTGAAAATATCCTACCAGTTTTGCTGAGCTGGACTCTTCTCGCCTACTAGGGGAAAAAACTCTCTCCAATCCACACCATGGACTAATAGACCTTCCCAACCCCCCAGGTCTGGTTTTTAAGTCCCAAAGCCTCTCCTCCCTCAGTCCCCAGAATCCTTTCTCCAGGGATGATGGCACTCTGGGATTCATAGTCCTAGGTGTCTTGGCTCTCTCTGGCCTGAGGTGGGGGTGGCGTCCTGGGACACTCCCCCTTCCTGAGGACCACCCTCTTGCATGAGAGCCAAGAGACCTAGGATTACGAATCCCAGAGTGCCATCATCACTGAAGAAAGGATTCTGGGGACTGAGGGAGGAGTTAAGGAGAGGCTTTGGGACTTAAAAACCAGACCTGGGGAGTTGGGAAGGTCTATTGGTCCGTGGTGTGGATTGACAAGAGTTTTTTCCTGAGTAGGCGAGAAGAGTCCATCTTTGTGACTTTTTTAAAACTTAAAGGACTGGACATTGTTTTAAGTAAGGTAAACGACCATATGTTAACCTTAGTAATTTTTTGTTTTTCCTATGTTAATTTTAGTAATTCTTTGCCTTTTCCTGTTTGTTAAATAAATCTCAATGTTGTTGTTCCCTCAACCTGAATAGTTTTATAATTGTGCGCGCGGGTGCAGAACCAATATAGTAACAGGTAGCAGTTGAGGCACTGCCTTTGTCTAAGTTTAAAAAGGCCTCATTTTCCCAGTATCAAAGATACTCTAAGACCATAAAGATAATGCAGCAATTCCATTCCTAGTATGTACCCAAAAGAGATGGAAATGTGCCACCGAAACACCCCTATATGAATGCTCACAATAACTTTATTTATAATAGTTGAAAAGGGGAAACACCCCAAAAGCCCATCAACTGATCAATGGATCAATAAAATGTTCACACATATTCACACAATGGAATATTATGTGGCAATAAAAAGAAATGAAACATATTAAGGCATGTGACATGGATGGACCTTGGAAACAACATACAAGTGAAAGAGTATGGTTACAACAGAGTGTCCATTATATGGTTCCATTTATGAGAAATGTACAGGATAGGCAAAGTTGCAGAGACAGAAAGCAGATTAGAAGTTTTCTGGACTTGGAGGTGATGGGGAATTGAGAGGTGATGGCTAACAGGTGAGGGCTTCTTTTGGAGTAAAAAAATAGTTCTAAGGGTGAATTGAAAGGTGTATGAATTATATTGGGTTGTCAGAAAAGTCGTGACTTTTTTCTCTGTTTTTCAAGCAAAATTGCGTCACAACTTTTCCAACAACCCATTATCTCAATAAAGTCTTAAAAATGAAACATTTATGTGGTCATTGAATAATATGCTGAAAGATCATGATCTAGAGATGTAAAGGAGTTGCCGCAGCACTTCTCAAACTCAGATCTGGATACAAATCACCAAAGGAGTTTGTTAAAATGCAGCAGACAGGGTGGACTCTCTGATTTTGAATTTCTAACAACCCCCTTGGGATGCAGATGCTGCTGGATGGCGGATCACATTTTGAGGATGTAAAAGATGATTGCCTTTTTCCTTGAAAAGTTTGCATGAGAATTGGTGAGGCAAGGCACCCAGAAAATATCAAATAAAAAAGATGTATTTGAGACAGGTGTGTGTATATGCAAATTTTAAGTGCTATACAATTTTGTGAGAAACATCCAAGTTCCAATTTTATAATGCTCTAACAAAATGACCATAAGCTTTTTCAAGACCTGATTTGATACTAACTTTTTTTGGCCATCACTTCCTGACTATCCATACTCTAAGCCAAAAATCCTTTCTTTGCTTCTATCTGTCCCATGTATAAAGTCACAGGACACAGCCATGTCTTTGTTCTCCAAAGTTTTCCATATGGTGCCCTGCTCCTTACCAAGGATGCTGGATAGGTGGTTTGCAATTGAGGGTGAGGGTCTTATCTGGGCGTAAAATTGACTTAGGGAGACTTTGTGAAATTATCACAGCTCTTAGTAGCAAACCAATGCTACAGATTTCTAGCAGTCAGTAAAGCAATGATGGGGGAAATTCCTTAGGGCTCAGGACATCAAACAGTGATGGTTTTACAGCTCAATGATTGGCAGAGAGGAAACATGACTTGTCACTGAAGGAGTCTGGTGTGGCACATGTTTTATTGACTTTGAATGTGAACTTATTTCCAGAGGAGGTATAAGGACACATGGAGAAAGTAAATGGGAAAATTTAGAAATTTCTACCTCTTTAGGTTATTTTTTTAAATCTAGTTTTAGCATCTCTTATAACCCCAGATTTTATCAAGAGCTGGATATTATCACATTAGAAGCTTTAGAACAGTTTTATGGCCATCTAGCCACACCCAGCAGTCCTTGGCACACTGTAAAGATCTTCAGCTCTTGTTATGCTCTTGTATTAACTTCCTCTGAACTTCTGGATGATGGGAGGTGGGGGACTGGCATGACACCCACACATTTGCCCTGCTGTAGCTAGGAAGAGTCCACTGCAGTTCGCTCCCCCTGCCTCCGGATGCAGAGAACAGAGTCCCTGTAGGCCAAAGCAAACAATCCCCATCTGGGAGGCCCACTCACTGAGTGACAAGCAGCTTTTGATGCAGACATCACTCCCCCGAAAAGCTATTTGTTTGGAGGCTGGGGGGCAGAGGGAAGAAGCTTGTCCGCCAAGATACCAAGCTCTCATATTTTTGCTTCCTGCAATGTGATCTTTTATGAGTTTGGGTAGAAGTGATTACCCTGGCACTTGAAAACAAAGTTGCTTCTGAAATCAGATTCTTCCTGGCAGGGCGCTGACATGCTTTTATTAGGGCTGATGAAATAATCTGCAGAGGATTTAGCTCACTTTCACAGACTTTTTTGACCAGAAATGGAGAGAAACCAGGCAGAGATCTGAACTTGGCCAAATGCGGCTGTCAGGGACACTGAAATGGGTTCATGAGCTTTATAGATGCTCTATCTCAGAAAGATTGAGAAACTATTCTGAAAAACTGGATTCCTGTTGTAAATACATTGAGAGAGAGAGCTCAAAAAGGAGGAACTCTGAGCCAGCAACCAGAAACAGAAGTCTATCTCAAAGCTGATCCAAATTTGGGGCAACCCAGGCTGCAGAACTTTTGAATATTTCTCTCAATGTTTTCCTTTTAAATCACTGATAAAATGAAATGATTTGTAAACTTTTGTGCAGCAGGTCATTTCATTCAACTGTATTTGAAAAAAAAAAATCCAGATAATGTTGAATAAAAAGTTATTTGCAGTTCAGCTTTTGTTATACGTCATTTCCCTTGAAGTTGAAATTTCTAAGAACATATTGACAATATTAAGTGAGGACTTACTGTACACTTATTACAAATCAGGAGGTCCTCATCACATTTATCCTCAATTTTACCTAAGCATTGAAGGAAAACATACCTTCCTTATAGGGAGTCATGTGAGGTTTATGTTGCATGTGACTTAGTAAATGTACCACCTGCAGACCTGCTAAGTAACTATATGTCTGAGAGCACCAAGCCCAGCCATCCTGAGTTCCGTTTAAAATGTTCTGTTGCTGGGAATATTGGGACAGCCTCATGATGAAGTGGAGGTGTCCCACTAAGCTGGCATCTTACTAACACTCAAACTCAAGTCAAGGAGGAAAGTCTCACAATTAGAGTGAGATATAGGGTAGTTTGAAGATTCTTTTTCCCTTTCTGTCCAGGTAGCCTCAGTTTGGTGGTGAAAATGGAATGTTCTGTTTTGTACCAGTCTGGCAAAGAAACAACACTGCTTGGGATTGGGCACAGACTGATAAGCTTGATAGGGAGAAGCCCCAGAAAGATGACCATCGAGTCACAACAGTTTTAATGCAGTCAGGCTGTGGCGGGGAGCAGGCAGGGTGCAGAGGCAGAAACTGGAGCAGGGCTGGATGGGCAGGGCCAAAGTGGGCAGGCACCTTGTACTGTCTCTCACATGTTCTCATCTGACAGGGCCCATAGTCCTCCCCACAGGGGGCCAGGAGCTGGGTGGCACTGACCTGGCTTGAGCAGATAGTCCAAGTGAGAAGTTTCTCCCTCTTGGGAGGTCTGTAGGAAGCATCCTTCCTCTGGGAGTGCATTTCGGGAAATTAAACTAAAAATGGTTCTTTTATAATTTGTGTACATCTGTTACTACCCACCTCGTCACTACACATTTCAGAGAGACAGATAGTGTTTGAGTGACATGATGAAAAAAAATATAAAATGTTCCTTTGATTTTAACTTTGGATTTTAATAATGGAGTTGCACACTGTGTATTACAGGGGAAAAGCAAATACCAACTTTGGTGGAAAAGACACAGTCTCACTGCCATACTTGGGAGTGCTGTACTGGGTTTGAGGGTTAGTGTGACACAGGTATTTGAAAGTGTTTTGTTAACTGCAAAGTCCTGTTTGATTTGTGGGGCATTCTACTACTTTTGCATAAGTAATAGTCATAGTCACCAACTGTAAACCATGCATCATCATAGATGTCACCAGCACCTTTATTAAGCACCTACTGTATACAATACAAGGAGTTAGGAAATGGGGGAACAAAATGGTTTCAGACATGGTCACTACCCTCAAGGGGCTTATAGTCTACTTAGTGAGAAAGAGGATGCTTTATTATTGGGCCTCCCTGGTGGCGCAGCGGTTTAGTGCTGTGCTGTGGAGCTGTCGGCAGCGGCAACGTGAGTTCAACACCAGGTGGGGGACATTCCCACATGGTGCGGCAGACCTCTCCTGTCTCGCCTGCTGCTCCCCTCAGCAGTGTACTTCAGTCGATCTGCCTGTTCTGCTCCCTGCTCTCTCTGGTGAACCCTCTCGCTGCCCCAAGACTCTGGCCTGTACCCCAGCTTGTATGCATAAATAAATAAATCTTTAAAAAAAAAAAGACTAAAGAAAAGAGCAATGAAAGGACTGATTTAGAAAAAAAGAATATACTTTATTGTCATTCTTGTTTTTTTAACTTTCATTACTCATTGTAATAAGATGAAAATCAGTACCTGTCTTCCAGGTCAAGAATGACTCCTAGCGAGTGAACACAGGGGGAAGGGACACTAGCTTTCATGAGCCAGATGTTGAAGGAGAACCAGGATGTTGCTGGTCCCCAGTCATTGTCTGGTCACACACAGACACTGGGGGCCTAGTGAGAACAGAAGCTGAGAAGGTCAACTGCAGGTCCTGAGTTCACACTTTACTGTCAAGTCACTTTTCTAGATCTCTATCTTCTCTGAAATTGTAGATTTACTGTCTTGATTTCTACATCTATCAGAGAAATGTAAGAAAGTAAAATAACATTTCAAATACCAGGACTTGAAATCTCTTGGAACAGAGAAGTCAGGAAAACAAAGAGACTATTATTGTCATACATGGTTTTCCAATATTTTCCTTAAACTTTACTTCTGTTTATGTAACCCAGGGAGTCTATGAATGAAAGGTTACTCATGTTAAGGAATTCCTTTCTTGGTGCTCACCCCACTGGGATCTGTGAGTGAAAACTAGACAAAGGACCCAGATTACAAGGCCAGTTTCTGTTCATTAAACATCATGGTATCCATTTACAGACATGCAGACACCGAACAGAGCCAAGCTGTAGCCATTCTCAGGGTTTGCGGCCTGCTCTTAACAATATCACTCTGGGAAGAGTATCTTTCTCCTACACCCTTTCTTTTCCTTCATGCTAATTTTAGAGGCACCACAAGGGAAAAATCCCAGACCCGACAGGGCCTGTCCCTGTAAGGTGATAACCCGAACCCTCCAGCAAACTGCATCCAGAAAGCAACCCCCACAGGTCTTGTGAAAAGCTTTTTTATAAGAACTCTTGCAAGTGGGGTGTTGTTTAGAAATGAGTCTTCTATCAAGAGCACAGCCTAGCTGTGGTCCCCATTTAACAATGTACTTGGTTTTCTTCTTTGCAATGCTTTCTCCAGTGGGCTATTGCCTTTTCAGAGCTGAAACAAAGGGGGCTGTCCAGCGCTAAGCTAGGGCCCAGCAGCTGGCTCAGGCTGGGCCTGTCTGCAGGCTGAGGGCTGTGATCAAATGTATGATTCATAGCCGGGAGGAGGCTGGCGGGTCCAGCTGCAGAGGTGCCCTGGTGCGCTTTCTGTGCTGGGAGCACAGCGACCCCTCCCCCCCCCCACCTCCCTCTCCCAGCCCTGTCTCCACATGGAGCTGTTCCACTGGACAAAACACCCAGCGAGCTTGTTCATTCTATCCATATTCAATCAGGTATTTAAAACAGCTCATGACTCATGCTGGACACAGCCAAGACCAACAGCATCAGGCTTCTTTTGTTTAAGAGTTAACTCTGTTCCATAAACTATTTCAATGAGTGGAGTCCCTGTTGCTTACATTGCTGCTCTCCGGAGTAGGGAGAGAAACAACCACACTGGAGCCAAAAAAAAAGCCAAGCCACAGAGTAGCGCAAGCCCTGGCTTCCTTAGGCTCTATCCCTGCAAGCTCATTTGAGAGTATTTTCCTCCAAGGCTCAGCCATCCTCACCTGACTGGGTTTGCTGTGAAGGATCGATGCAGACATGATTAAAAAAAGATGGCAACTACAGGGGGTGGCAGTGCCATTCCAGAGAGCCTGAGAACAAATGGTCATTTAACGCAGGGGTCTGCTAACTGCGGTTTAGGACAAGTCTTAGGATTTCCAGCTGAGAGGAAGACAGTCCATATCACTCAATGGAAATGAGGAAATTTGATTTTGCTTCCCCTGCTCCAGAAAGTTGAAATGGTATAGTCACAGTCCTGGGAGGGAAGATGCAGGTCAGAGAAGACTGGGTGTCCAGGGCCTGGTAAGGATCCAAGTTGACCATGAAAGTTCTAGCCCAGCCCCAGGTTCCCCTACATCAACGCTATTGTTTGTGATGGGCCCTGGAGCCCATCAGGCTACCGGATAACTGCCTACCTTCCAGGACACAAGTCCTCAGAAGATAGCTCCTGCCTGGAGTAAGTCTCCATGGCTGTGCTTGAAGCTGCACTGGTTAGCATCAGAAAAGAGAAGGAAAGAGCTATTTGTTGGGACTTCACCCCATGGAACTTGCCCCCACCATTTTATTCCTGTTTTATTTTTAGCAAGACATCAGTTGGTTTAAATTTTGGTTTCTAGAGAATCAATTCCATTCATATCACCCTCTATCAAATATGCTGAGCAGATTTTACATGACAAATCTACTTTTAATGAAGTTTAATAAGCTTATCCTGAGCTCTTGAAAGGTTTGTAGATATTTAGCAGAACAGGAATGGGCTGACTCCTTTATTTGTTATATATTTAAAAAGCAAATTTCAGAGAAGCCATTCAAGTAACAAGTCTTCTCTTTTCAAAATCTTCATCATTGGGCCTCCCTGGTGGCACAGTGGCTGAGCGCTGCGCTGTGGAGCTGTCGGCAGAGCGTGGTGAGAGTTCGACGCCCAGCCGGGGAGAGTCCCGCATGGTGCGACAGACCTCTCCTGCCTCGCCCGCTGCTCCCCTCAGCAGTGTATTTCTGATCTGCCTGTTCTGCTCCCCGCTCTGTCTCTGGTGAGCCCTCTCCCCTCCCCACGCCTCTGGCCTGTGCCCCAGCTTGAACGTATAAATGGATAAATCTTAAAAAAAAAAAAAAATCTTCATCATTGTTTTGCCTGCATGGGTACACCACAATAGAGCTTCTCCAGCCCTAAGCTCTTAAAAACTAGGAAGTGTTACAGAGTGGGGAGCACAGCTCGCAGAGCCCTGTCCTTTTAGATCTGAGCCATGTGTTATGATAAATAAATAATCCCTAAAGTGCTTATCTTGCTCCTGGCAAGGATATAACAATTTAGATCTATGGATTCATAGCGCCTACAGGAAAGAATCCAGGAGCAGAAAAAAAGATTTTACATCTTGGCACGAAAAGGGGAAAGGCCTGTTAACAACAAAAATTACAAATGGGAAAGTATATGGGGGCAATTTAGCTCAGAGCTGGAGAAAAAAAAAAAATCTGGAGATTTACATACCAGTAGTTGGGTCTACAGCAAAGAACAAAGGGGAGATGAACTCAGAGATACCAACAGTGTTTAATAGCCAGATGCTGTGAAACTGTCATCACAGAAGGTCCCTGCTTATTTCTGAGCCTGAGTCCTGCAGAACAAACTGTTGTTTCTGGACTTAGCCTATTTAGTGCTGGAGTTCTCTGTGGGATAAAACTGTGTATCACAGATATATTTTGAGAACATTAAAAAACCTGTGAGCCCCTGAATTTAGCATGATGAAGTTGTTTGCCAAACTTAACATTGGTAGCATTTATGGGAAAGGTCAACCCCTGAATTGAAAGGAGTGTAAGTCCTCCCACCTATTGCCTTGATGAACTCAGCTTGAACACTACACCCTTGGATATCACCAAGGGTGAATGTAAGAAATTGTCCTATCTAGAAAAATGTTTTGGTTTTTTTTTTTAAGCGCTACTGGGGACATTATTCAATGTGTTTAAATAAGGAAATCATTGACAAACTACCTTCTGAACTGTCACTGAACCCTGTAACCGTAAATTCTTAGTCCTTGCTCTGTTTGTCCTGCTCTGTTCCTGTTTTATCTTTCTTGCAGAAATTCTTTGTCTCTGCCCTATTTATCTTTTTTCTGCAGACAAAAACCATAGAAAACCAGACTAGAACAGTTGAGGTCAAAATGGAGGCAGAATTAAGGCAAGGGCTAACCTACAACCCTATCACCATGGTAAGAAGCACATACTCCAGCTCTGTGAGAGATTTGCAAGACCAAACTTGGAAGAAAAAGGGGTGTGAATGCAGGTCCTGAAAACTCCTGCCTATTTCTTTGAAATCCTGATGACCCAACCCCTTTAGCTTCTCCCCCTTCTCAATACTCTTCTGTGTATGTTCCTACTTCTTCCCCACTTTGGGAGGGAAGGCCTTAAAGCATGAGCTCCCTTCTGCATTCTTTGGCCAAGTAATAAAACCCTTAGCTGCTTGAATCTTGATTCCAAAGACTTTCCTGGACTTGTTTGGGTTTTAGGTAGGAAGAAATCAAGTGGTCAGTGAAAGAACCAACCACTGGCAAAGGGTTTAGAAGTTGTTTCCTAAAATCACACAAAGGGTTCTGCAATCAGTGGTTTCTACCATTTTTAGGTTGGTGGGCAGTTCAAAGTAGGTTTGATGCTTGATTGCTGTCATTCTTCTTAATCAGAATTAATTACTATAGTTTCTTCTTTTTCCAACTTAAAAAAAAATTTTGTGGTTCATTCTCATTATGCTTTTTTACAATCTCAATTCTTTTTTTCTCAAGAGGATGGCATACAAGAAAGGTGCAATTAATTCAGACTTAAAATATGCCTCTTAAGACTTGTGTTTCCAAATGGCACTGCCTTTCCTGGCAGAATGTGTGTTCCTCCCTTTCCATTGTTTATTTACTTGAAGTGGGAAAGAATAAGAAAGCAAAAGACAGCAAATTGAGGGCACAGAGATTGCCTGGAAAATTCCCAGAAACTAACAACTGGCAAAATAATACCCTCTGAAACAGATAGGTCCTATGGAGAATTATGATTTCCATGTTCACTCTTTCTTTCTCTTGTACATAGCGGGAAGCTGGTTTCAACCAGTTCTTTTCCTCAAAGCTCAGGCAACAATTGAAATGACAAATGTGCTCCACAGGCTCTGTTTTCACTGCTGATGCAGGGAAATGTGTTTCACCTGCAGCCCAGGGCTGGGAGGTGGAACTTGCAGAGGAATGACACTACTATGCAGGGGGGGATGCTCCCCAGATTCCTAGGAACTCCATTAAAGTCTCTCTGCATTTGTTTTAAACTCCATAGTTATTAATGAGGTTTTAGGAATTAGTTCATAAGTTGGAAGGTTACTATTTAGGTAGAAATAAAAGGGTTTGGGAGTGTTTCTCTTCAGATGAGTAGTCATTGATCTTTCATGTGTATCTGGTTTTGAGGAATGATCTGGTGCCTTCTAATTCTGTGTGTACTTTTAAAGACTGTGGTAGGTAGTAGGTGTTGATAGGCGTATAAAATGGTTACATTTAAACATGGAAACCTGGAGGAGCTTCAAACAGCAAACTACTGTTCTGGAGACCTCTGAGTTCTTGGCCTGCACGCCATTATTAGAACAGTAGGAACGGTGGGTGTTTGCTCCTGGCACCCCGTCCATTCTTCCCCTTCCCCTGTCCCAGGAGGCTGATCCTGCCCATTGCATCCCCCAGGGGCCTTGCTGTCTGGAGTCCCACTGGTCTTGGATTGGAGATGACAGATGGGAAATAGAGAGTGGGGACAACGACTTGCTCACTCTCTTCCAACCCTAGCCTGACCTCAGTGCTAGCATCTCCTGTAGGTGGTCCTAATTCTGTGGTTCTAGCCCTTGCTTTTGCCTCATTACCCTTTGTTTTTTCTCTTTAACCTGCCTATACTTAGGTGTTAAGCCCACTGTGGTGATTCTGTGGGCTGCTGACTGAGGCAAATGGTAACCAGTTTCAGCAAACTGGAAATGGGTTTGGAGCTGTGGTATTAGAAATTCCAAATCTCTGGGTTCTTTCCAAGACTGCTAGTAGGGAAGGATGAAGAAAGTTGACTTGGTACCAAAATGCGGGCCTCTGGCTCCCTGCTGCTTTGGCTCACTGGGGGCAGTGGGGCTGCTGCTTCAGAAGTTGCTATTCCACTGTAGCCAACGGTGTTACTAGAACACTCGGGTACTTCTTGGGGATGAAAAAACTTTGCTCATGGCTAAACCAACTTTTTTTTTTTTTAAATGGAGGGTTTTGTCTTGTGTTTCTTAATAACCATTTGTCAAGAGGGTAAAAAGATCCCATAATGCAGGAGGGAGCCAGAGTCCAGACTTCATTCTGCTGGCAAAACTGTCCTCAAGACCATGCACTGAGCTAGAAATGCAACAGCTGCAGCGGGCTTGGGAGGTGAGGCTGGGGGCCAGGGTGGGCAATGACACCCTCAGTCTTTCATATTCATATATTTAATATATATATATATATATATTACATCCAAGAATGATAGTCATTTGTACCATTTCCCAGGGAGACACGGATGTTTCCAAGGCAAGGAAAGAGCATGGGGTGTGGAGGGGGTCAGGATAGGAGGGGGCAGCTAAAGTGCAGGGCTGGGGGCTGCGCTCACAGAAGCTGCAGGAGCTTCAGTGACTGTAAGAGGGCTCCAGGCTCCGCGGATGCCAGGTACTGGCAGCAAAGCCAGTCCTCCAGCTCCACCCCACGCCTGCGGTCCACCGCCTTTTCCGCAAACTTCATCATCATCAGGGCCCGCTTCATGTCAATCCAGTTTTTCAGGGTGCTGTAGAGCACCTCCTCGGAGGTGCCGGGCTGTTCTACCAGGTCTCGCCGGGGTCCCCACAGCAGGCACTGCAGCACCCTCTTGGCTTCCCCTATGCGGATGCGCTTGATGGGGTCGGCCTCCAGCAGCAGGTGGGCGAGCTGCTGCAGGCCTGGTGAGTAGAGGGACAGTGGGGGTAGAGGAGGCAGGTCTTCCTGCCGGTAGTCCTGCTCCCGAAGCTGGGCCCGCACCTCGAAAGGGTTGGGCTGGTGGAGCAGCTCGTAGATGAGGATGCCTGTTTGGAATTCATCGAATTTGCGGTACTGGGAGGCCGACACGATCTCGGGGGCCAGCCGGGCCTGGCTCTTTTTCTGTTGCAAGTTGGTGGTGCTGCCTGGCTTTTGCTTGGCCTTCAGGAAGTTGCTGATGATGAGTCGGGGCAAGTGCTTCTCACCTGGCACTCCCTGACAGGAAGGGGCAGCTGAGGGGGTGGGAGTGACACTGGCTGGGAGGGTTGCAGAGGGGCAAGGGGAGGGATTAGCTGCAGGGGAAGGGGATGTGGTGGTGGGAGGGACACTGGAGGTGGCAGAGGAGACAGGGGGCCCAGGGGTTACAGCGGCAGGGCCAGGGGAGGCCTGGGGGGTGCAATGCACCAGCAGCAAGTTCTCCAGGCACAGGTCTCGGTGGATGACCCCATGCTCCTTCAGATGCTCCAGCCCATTGCAGAGCTGCAGAAGCAGGAAGCACACGCGCCGCTCGTAAACCTCGGGTTCAGACTGATGGCTGGTGGCCGAGTCCCGCACAAAGTCAGAGGCGGTCTGGTGGGGAACCTCTCGGGTGATGACCACCACGCAGTCCTGCTCCTGGGCAGGGGGCTGGGGGGGCAGGGCAGGCAGAGGGTCCTTGGGCACGTCGGGAGACGAGAGCATGCTGGAGGGCACGGAGGCTACAAAGTGACCGCAGTCTTGCTGGATGTTGAAGTGCACGGGCACAGAGGGGCTGGAGTACGGGGCCGTTTTGGGCTCAGGGGTCTTGCAGATCTGTGGAGAAAAGGAGAAGTGGGGTCAAGACTGGGGTCCATTGTTCTGTTGAATAATCAGTGCTGGGGCAACTGGATCTCTTAGAGGTGAAACTTATACCTTTCTTAATGTAACCTGCATCACTCACGCCACACACACAGATGAACTCAAAATGGATGGCATGGATTTAAGTGTAAGAGCCCCAGTCAGCAAATTTTAGAAGAACACATAGGAAAGAATCTTTGAGATTTTGGGTTGGGCAAATATTTCTCAGATGCCGCAATGGAAGCCTGGTTCACGAATGGGAAAATTGATAATTACCAAAATTCAAATTTCTGTGCTTCAAAAGATACCATTAAGAAAATGGAAGGATAGGCAATAGACTGGAAGAAAGTGTTTGCAAAACACATATCTGATAAAAGATCTGTACCCAGAATTTACAAAAAACTTACAACTCAAAAATGAGAAGATAAATTAACCAATCAAAAAGGGAACAGAATATACAAATAGGCAGTTGTCCAGAAAACATGGAAATAGTCACAAGTACATCAAAGCTCTTTGATATCCCGACAAGTCATGGGGAAGGCAAGTCAAAATCACAACGAGATCCTGTTGACACCCTCTGGCTATGACAGAAATGACAGAAAACAAGAGTCTGTGAGGATTAGAGAAATAGGAGTTCTCATGTATTGCTGATTTGGAAACGTCAAAGGTGGTGCAGCCACTTTGAATGCATTTTGGCGATTTCTTTAAAAGTCAAACACAAATCACCATTACCCCACACAGAGTGGGCTGGACACGTTCTCGGGAGTTTGTACAAACTGTCAGCCTTGTTCCTTACTCTCGTACGCAAATGGGTAGCTACTTGACAGTGGATGTGTTTGACTTCAGGGTTCTCTCTTCTTGGAGAATCTTCAGGCAGATATGGACCCTAAACCTCTAGGACTTGGCCAAGTTCTCTTAAGCTGCCCTAGTTTCTAGATCTAGAGGATGCAGGCCTGCTAGCTGGCACACTCTGCAAGGCTGATGTTCGTAGAGCCACTGTGAGGAAACTCTTTTCCTTTAAGGATGAGTCATAGCAATTGAAATAAAATAGAAAGCTCTCCAGGGATAGTGAACCCAAGTGCCCAGGGAACCCTCTAAACTGAAGGTAGGCATAAACAAGTAGATGAGCTCAAGCTCCTCTGGGGACTCCCCATCTCAGCCTCGTTCCCGCCTCCTCAACATCTTCTTGTTCTAATGCCAGTGCCAGCCACCTGAGGATCTTGAGTTACACTAAGTCTCATTGGGCTGCCACGAGGCTGGAGAATCTGGAGCCAGACATGATGGCCCTTGGTTAGGCCTCAGTGTCCTGTAATTACCTTGAAAGGAACTGAAGATGGTCTGTGGTCTCCTCTCTCAAATAGATATTGTGCAACTTCCACCATGCTTTATAGACGGTAAGGCAAGTGTGTAATCCTGAGAAGAAAGGCATCTTGCACCTACCTATAAAATCTCCTCCTGCAAATAATCCCCAAATACCCCCTTTGGGCTGTGGCCTTGCCCCACTGGAAGGATTACAGCTGTGCTTCTGAAGCGCCACGATGCTTGTAGGTGATGTTTAGAAATTCTATCACCAGCACCTGTTCACAGAGACTTATTTATACTGCAGCTATATAAACCTTTGGGGCATGAAACCGGGGATAGAGTTCAGGATGAGGGAACTCTTGTAAAGGTAACTGGGGGTGGGGATGGGAGACAATACATTAATTTAGTACTTTATTATAGAAATAGGAGGAAGTTTACTTTATCCTTGACTTTGCTTCCTATGACACTAACAACAATGATTTTGGAATGCAGGGTTATAGGCTCACTCTTACTCCAGCCCACCCCATGGCCAGCTTTTCAATGGCAGTCTTCTGGAGCACTATTCAGCTAAAGGAAGTGGGGGGAGGCTCTTAAAAAATCACATACACACCAACCACTGTGTATAGAGCTGTCTGCTGTGCCACGATGGAGGTGTGGGGATACCACTCCCAATGTTGGCCTCAATACCTTCCAGGAGCACTTCTCAATGACAATAGACACCTACCCAATTCCTGCATGTAGTGTGGGGACTGTACCTACTAAGCAGTGTCTCATTAAATCTTGAACAATGGAATGAGGCAGATGCTACTACAGAAAAGGAAACTGAGGCTTTGAGAGGCTCAATGGTTTGCCCAAGATTATATAACTTGAGAAAGAGTCTAGTTGTCCAAAGTATGGGCTTAGGAATGAAAAAAATCTTGGTTTAAATATGAACTCTGCAAACATTGGCAAGTCACAATTGATTCCCGTAATTTGCAGCAGTTACATTCTGTTACACAGCCACAAACACGGATTTAGTGAACCCTGAACCATTGCTCCTAGAAGCAATACAAGGAAGTTCTTGCAAGCCTCTCCCCCTACTCTCTGCATGTCCGGGGATGCCCATAAAAGTGACACAAGATTGATGTTGGGGGTTACAAATAGATGTTGGCAGGGGATTCACAAACGGAATCCACAGAAATCAGGGAGAAGCTGCATTTCTTTTGAAGTCTGTCACTTCTGCATATGGGGGCAGTGACAGATGCTTCTTCACAGGGCCATTGTGAGCCTGAAATGAAACAACACAGGTGTGTCTTCGGCTCAGGTCTAGCCTGGTAAGACTCACTGGGAAAGGTTGCCATGGTGATTATTCCCCAATCTGGCTTTAGTGGTGTGGTGTTGCCAGCAATCCAGAGCTGGCTGGCAGGTTAGTGCACAAAACCGGACAGGGCAGCTGCCCAGGGGCCTGGGAAGTATTTCCAAGAATCTCCTTTCTTAGAGCTACCAGAGGCTGGGCCCACCACACAAGAATCCCCTTTCTCAGAGCTACCAGAGGCTGGGCCCACCACACGCTGGGGTGCAGAGCTCCAATGGAGCCCTTGGCAGTTTGCAGAGATGTAAATGAAGGTGCAGAGTAAATCACAACTGGGCTGGAAGCCTTTCAAAATCACAAGCTGATTCTTTGGCAAAACATGCGGCTTCCTCACCACTGGCACGGGGAGCTTGCGCCTGTGCCCGGAGCATGCTCACATCACTGGTGCCCCTACAGTGCGAGTCATAGAGCGGGGGTGATAGAGGAGAGGGAGGAAAGCGGCTTCTTCATCCCCATCTCCCTCCGCTCCACCCCCATTTTACTTTTCATAGGGGGTCTGTAGGGTAAATCAAAGAATGATCAGGATTTCCCACCCTACCATTAGCATGCCTGAGGGCGGGCACCTGAAGTAGGGTGTGGGCATGTGTGAGTGGGCGCACCTGGGCCTGGAGAGACTGAACATATAAGGGCAGCATGATGAAGGAGTCGCAGTAGTAGCAGCAGAGAACAGCGCGAGGTGGCAGAGGCTCTTGCGGTGGGGTGCTGCAGAGAGCCCAGGGAGAGTGAAGATTCACCTGGGGCTGGGAGGCCTGCCCTGCACCTGGTTGCCTCACTGCGAAAGACCATTAAAAGCTTGAAAAAGCCAAGGGCTTTCTCACGGAGGGCTCCAGGACTCCTCTTTACCCCCTGCCTGAATCAGAGGGAACCGGCCTGGTGCCTTCCTGCCCCTACAGGGTCTGAGCGTGGGTTTTGGCTCAAGAGCTTCATACAAGCCTCTGGTTCAGCTCAAATTTCAAACTTTTGCTGAGCCAAGTCTCATTCTTGGTTAAGAATCTGGGCTAAGTCACGTTCTATTCAATAAAAAAGGTGCAGCCAGCTGAAAACAGGTCCCTAATTATGGAACCGGAGTTCCAGTTGACTGAGGTATAAAACAGCTTTAAAAACTCACAAGGAGCTAACAGTCCTCCCCACCCCCCAGATATCCCTGGAGTGGGGCTACAAGAGCAGCTTTCATGTGGCTGCACAGGTCTCGAGCCCAGAATGGAGGCTCCGGCATTAGCAGGAGCAGGTGCGAGCCTGCTTTTGTCAGCGGGGACTTCTGTGCCGGCTCCTGCTTACCATGTGCAGATGAAATGAGCTCAGCGAGAGACAGGCGGTTCGGGAGGGGGCCCACTCCCCTGCTGCCGATCCCGGATGACTATTCCGTCTAGACTGGCTTGCTAACGAAGTGCAACAGCTGCACGTGTGAAGTGATGTTCCACTCACAGTCCCCGCACCCGCAGCCCAACTCCCAACTACCAGGCCAGGAACATTTGCAAATTGGCATTATTGTTCCCCAGACTCTGAATATTTGAAGCCATTCTCCAAATTTCCTTTTCACACAGTAAGAGACGGTCCTGGAGTTGTTAAGTCTCCAGGAAAGTGAACTAGGAGACTCCCGGGGCTTCCTCCCTTAGAGGGTAAAATCTGTCTTCTGGTTTCCTTATGGTTTCTATTTCTAATGACATGAGGATCAAAGCATGCTTTTAACATCCTTTGGCAAAGTTGAGTTTTCTGTTTTGTTCTAAGGAGACTGTGGCTAATTCAATATTATTATAGGTCCAAGCTGGATATCATGAGTACTTATGGATGTAATAACAAAAACCCTTTGCCCTGAGGTTCTGATCCAAGAGCAGATCTTGCCCCAGGAAGCCCAGTTGTTCTTGCAATAGAGACACATCATTTTCCGGATCAGAAGGATTAAGCATCTTCATAGAGGTTCTCTGCTTCCCAAAATGGAAAGATTAGCTGTCTCTTAACACTGAATGAGTTGCTGGGTTCAGCCCTAGGAGACCAGGTGAACATGACAGGTGCACTTGAACACTGGAAGGGCTCAGGGTAGAAGACAGGGATGACTCACAGATCACTCAAGTTCACTGGGGCTAGCGAAAGGAAGAGCTTCCTAAAGACACTTCTATCCCCTTGACTTTCAGGGAGTTCAAATTTAGGATGCTCTCCTTGGCTGGGACAGAACCCTAGTTCTGGGACCACAATGATAACCCCAAAATCATGTTAAGCTCACAGGAGCGTCCACTCACTTTTCCCTCTACTGACTGCAGCACCATCCTGAGAGGAAGGGAGATGGCCGGAATTTTTCTTTTAATTGTGGCTGAAGCAGTGGCAGGGAGGATGGCTTAACAAATGAAGTAGCTACTGGGATTAGATATAAAGAGGCAAAGTTCAAGGAGTAACACAGACTCAGGATGCTTGTGTTTTCTCATCTTGTGCCTGCTGTCTGGGCCACAGGGCCTAATCTTTTGGGTACTTGATTTCTGAAAATGAACGGTCCTCTGAGCAGCCGCCGCCTCCTTAATTTGTTCACAGGAAGGCAGTGAGTAATTACAGAGAGCCCCTTGAACATAAGATCATGGGTTCCCAATCAGTATTTTATGGTGTGTCTAAAAGAAAAATCTCAATGTAAAATTCACCACAATTTTCCTTGGCTAATTGTCTATACTTAAAAAATATTGCTGGCAAGCAGGAAGCTACTCCATCAGGCCACTTTATTTTTGTTAGTTGGCCAGATGGGTGCAGACAGCTGGACAAGTCTGCCCAGAGCTGCACCCTGAGAACTGTGGGGTGTGGCAGCAGCAGCCTGATCTAGCCTCAAAGAGTAAAGACCAGTTATTTAACTTCTCTGCACTTAATTTTCCTTAACTGATAGGACTGTAGCATAAGATTTGGAGACAGAAGAAACAGGTTTCAAATCCTATTGGCCACCAACTTAGCTGTGGGTAGATTACTTAAGCATTCTAAGCCTCAGATTCCCCATCTATTAAACTACTTACCCTGTGAGGATTCGAGGTCATGCGGTTAATATGCCCAGAAGACTAATTATATAGTGAATGTTCAGCCAATGCTATTAGCCTTATAGTTCAGATGATGCCTACATTGAACTCTCCTGGCTCCAGCATTTGAAGAGCACTATCTTAATTGTCCATCTCCCTTACTAGAGTATAAGCTTTATCCACAAGTGCCTTAGTGCTCCTCTATCCAATCAGATCTTTGTAAAATACCTGGCATAGAGGAGGCACCTAATAAAGACCTCCTCTGTCTTTACTGAATGAATGAACTCTGTTGCATTAAAAGGCAACTGCTTTGTTAATCTAACTAGATCACAGGTTCATCCCTGAAAGCATGGAATTAATCTTACGTTCATACTACAGATCTCATTGCCTCGTGTCCTGGGTCAGGCAGAGTGTGAATTCACTGAGCGTTAAGTTTTAAGAGGAAACTTAGGAATCAACCCCTCCTGAAGTCTGGGGGTGAGAGCACTTGCTGCCAGAGGCAGGACCAGCCGGCTGGCTGCAGAACGGAAGGAGGGGTGGTACCTACTTTCACAGCGTAGGTGCTGCCGGGGTCCTCAGAGCAGGTGGCACAGTAATAAATGGCATCCCCCGAGTCACAGCAGGGCTTGTTACAGGTCAGCTTGAAGAGTGACCAGTTGTTCTCATTGAAGTGCAACTCCTTTTTCTGGCCACCCATGAAGAGGTCCTCACACTTGGTCACGAGGCGGAGCAGGGACTGGGCATAGAGCCCCCTCAGCTTCTTATAGGTGCCATCCTTGCTGCTGATGCTGCTCAGGAGGCTGTGGAGGTGCAGCTGGGTGCTGCTGCTGGAGGCCTGGCTGGACACACTCAGCTGAGAGGAAGAGGCCGAGGGGACCCCTTTGCACTGGATGCCGGGGCTCCCACAGATGTTTTTGCTGCCCACTGGCCCTGGTGCTGGGACCCAGTGGCCGTTGCCTTTGAAATTCTTCTCCAGAGGCTCAGAAGAGAAGATATGGGGCTGGCAGTTCCCAGGACCGTATCTGGAGGAGTAGCCTAAGTGGGAGTCCTCATGGACGCAGACGCTGGTTTCCGAGTGGCTAGGGTTCAGCTTGGGACTTGCTGTTCTTGTCTTGGGGGAGCCTTGGGTCCAGAAGAAGCCATCTGGCGAAGAAGCTGCCCGGCTCACTATCTTTTTCTGGGGGAGAGGTGGAGGCTGCAGAGAGCTTCTGGGGGACACATCCTCAGTGGAGCCTGAGGGGAATGAAACAGGAGCGAAGAGCTTCTTCCCACTGCTGGTGGGTGAGTGAGTGGGCTCAGAGGATGGGCCTGAAAGAGAAACAGAAACAATCAGGCTAGAGGCCAATGCCATTACTGCCAGGGTCCTGTGGGTGTGTGTTTGGTTAAAGCAATATATTTTAGTTTAATTTCTTTCTTGAAGAGACAATATAAAATTCAAAATGCAAAAAAGTAAGCAGTATCAATACAGTCTTCCTCTTACCCTGTCCGTAAGTACCCTGTTCCTCCCATCGGAGCAAACCACTGCTGGCAGTTTCTCACACATCCTTTTGGAACATGCCAAATGACCCAAGTAAATGCACAAGCACACCTTTACAGAAAAGGAGCAGCCAATTGTGGCTGCTGTTTAGAACATTGCTTTTCGGCACTTGACACTACATCTTGGGGAAATTTTCACATCAAATGTAGAGATCTAATTCTTTTTAACAGCTGTTTCAGAATATATCATCTCAGGCAGCTACCAAACATGACTTAGCCAGTCTCCTCTGGGTGGACGCTTAGGTTCTTTCAATATATTGAAATATAGATTTCAATATATTTTTATAATATATATACAATGTTGTCACAGCAACAACAAACTCGAAGATGAGGGTTTGAATGGATTATTTTTTTAAAGTCAGGTTTCTAGAGGGCCCAGTTAGGTTACAGTAAAGTTGTCTCCTTTTAGTGTGTAGATGTGAGTTTTGATGAACACCCCACTGGCTTGGGGGCAGGAAGGCACACAGATATGTAGCAGGCAGAGGAACATGACATGATAAATGAAGAAACACCTTGAGGGCGGGGCGTCTCCTGGCTCGCAGCCCCACCCTGGTGCAGGTGGACCCTGGGTCTGAATCGGGGAAGTGTGATCATCATGTCCCCCAGATCTCTGTAGAGCTTGGGGATGTCCTGAAAACCCAAACAGGTAGCACATGGATGGGCAGAGGAAGGGCCTTGAAGACAGGGCGAAGACTGACACCAATCTTGGTATCAACACGTGAAAGGGACTTTTCGGAGTGAAACCAGAGTTCAGGGAAAACATGTAAGACAAAGCATGGGTGCCGGAGCCAGAAAGTGCTATTTCTTTCATTTGGCCTGACTCTACGATGACATAGCTGCTATTTGCATAACAGCTTTTAGGAGAAAGAAACACTGACTGAGTTCATGGGTTGTAAAATGCACCTGATTATCCTATAGGATAAAGTGGGAAAGAAAAATAATTAGACTTGGGGGACTGATGGTGAGCACCCCTCATCTCGCGCACTATGCATGAGCAGGGCAGGGCAGGGGAAGTCTCTCAGGACCTCTCCCACCTCAGCAGAATGACTGGAATGGAAGAACATGACAAACACATGTCCTGAGGCAAGTGGTGAAAGGCTTCAAAGAACAAAGCGTAGTCTGGTGTCCCCTCCCATGGACGCGGTCAGTCTACATGTTCGTGTATTTCCCCTTTTTCTTCAGAATGGAGGTACTCAGGAAATAGCCAGGAAGAGTTGGGAGATCCTAATCACGATTGATGTCAGCAGGCCCTGAAACCCTAGAGTCCACAGGCCCCCCCACCCCAAACACCCCAGGAGGAAGCCTGGTCAGCAATGGGGGCAGATGAAGGCTCAGGTGGCAGCTGAAACACTTCCTCCACCTCCTCCCTTGAGCAGCAGAGATGGAGAGGGGAGGCGGAGGAGCACTCACTGGCCCCTCAGCTAATAAAGGGAAGACCAGGCCCCCAGGGATGAGACTCTCAAAGGTCATACTTGGCTTAGTCACCAAGTATCCAGCCTGGTGAGCAAGAGGCCTCATGGGTGAGAAGAAACATGCCCGTTTCCTGGTCTTTCTGCTATCCTTGAGGGGTCTGATTCTCACCATGGAGGAGATTGGGATGGGGAGCAGAATGTGATCAGAAATCCCTGGTCAGGGCCTCCCCGGTGGCGCAGCGGTTAAGCGCTCTGCTGTGGCGCTGTCGGCAGCGGCGATGAAAGTTCAACACCTGGCTGGGGAGATTCCCACATGGTGCGGCAGACGTCTCCTGCCTCGCCTGCTGCTTGCCTCAGCAGTGTATTTCTGATCTGCCTGTTCTGCTCCCCACTCTGTCTCTGGTGAGCCCTCTCGCCGCCCCACACCTCTGGCCTATAACCCAGCTTGTATGCATAAATAAATAAATCTTAAAAAAAAAAAAGAAATCCCTGGTCAGGGCTTTGGTGATTAGTGTGGTGTGGCAACATACATCTCAAGAGGTATGAGCCTATGCCCTAAATCCTACACAGTACTCTAAAACAACATTACCAAAATATCAATAAGTCAGTAACATGAGATTACCAGGCAAAAATAATCAGCCCTTCCAGTGACAGGGAAGCCTGAGTATGGTTGGTCCTCTTGGGGCCCCCAGTTTAGCTGGCTGGGGAGGTTTCTGAAAATGAATTTCAGGCTAGCTTCTCTTTAAGCCAGGTGCTTAATTCCCCATCTTAACTGGTTTGTCTCCCTGTGTGGCTCTCCTCGATGCCGCCAGCATGTCCCTTTCTGCAGACCTGGACTCTGATCTGGGAGTGGGTAGCAGAATGAATCTGTAACTACCTGCTGACCTCACCCAATCCAGTTTCTTCATTTTAAAAATGTCCCAAAAGCACTATGGTAGAGGCCCCTTCCAGCACTAATAGTCTATAATTTCAGTCACTCTCTATGTTCAACTTCCCCTAATAGGTATTTTGTCTCAAAGCTGTCCCTGAAATAAAATACCTTTAGGTAGACAGTTACCTTGCTTCAACATTCTCTATCTTTAGTTTCCACAGTAAACTTTCCAATCTGTATGGATAGCAGGACTCTTAAAAAAATCTCGAAAACTTCATATTCCCTAGACTCCCAAAGAGAGTCCAGGGATTCTGCTTTAGACTCCAAGGTCAGGTCCAGCATGAAGAATAATTCGTGTGCTCAGGCAGTCGCAAGGGATTTTCTCCTTTACCCCGTGTCTGTTCTCTTGCTTTCCTGTGGGAACTGTGCTAGTCAGTGGCTTTGATCAGACTTAAATCCCATAAAGGCCTGGGTGAATCTGGCAAGGAGCACTGGATATTAAGAGGGAGCTGGCTTCAAGGTTAATGTGTGGGCTTGTTAATATTTCTTTAATTGTGAGATACCATGTGCCCCACAATCACTGGATCACACTCTCATGAATCAGAGGATGAGAAAATGTTCCCAACCACGCATTCCCCCCCAAGACATAAAGGGGCTCACCTGAAATGTGGACTTTACCTTCCTAACTGGGCATTACAGGTGCATAATATGATTTTTGTATTTGGGGGAAAAAATCTACCTAGTTCTAGGACAGGTCATCATCTCTCTCTCTTTTTTTTAAAGACTTATTTATGCATACAACAGCTGGGGTGTAGGCCAGAGGTGGGGGGTGTGTGTGAGAGGATTCACCAGAGACAGAGTGGGGAGCAGAACAGGCAGATATACTGAAGTACACTGCTGAGGGGAACAGTGGGGGAGGCAGGAGAGGTCTGCTGCGCAATATGGGAATCTCCCTGGCTGGGGATCGAACGTGTGCTGTAGTGCCTGCTGATAAGCTTCATAGGCTGAGACTTAGCCCCTTGTGCCACCAGGGAGGCCCAAGGTCATCATCTTTGACTGGAGGTGCACTGATGAACTTAAGTGTCCAGATATGGGACCACAGCTGGTGATAAGACCATCATTTCTTCTGGTAGTTGTCAGGGCATCTCAGGACCATATAACATGTTTATATTCATGAGCCACTCAAGAGAGATGCCACCATGTGGTCCCTCCTGATGAAACTGATTCTCCACAGGACAAGCAGTAGTGTCTAGACTTCTATAGCAGCAGGGGAAATCCCTAAAGACCCATGGAACTCTGTCATTTTCATGACTCGTACTTGGGGAGCCACTTCCTTATACACATGGCTGTAGCCGACAGCAGAAGAGTCTTACTATTTGTGGCAGTTGCCACATTCCGCATTTAGAAGAGCCAGAAAGAGGGAACAATTATACCTTGACACGAAAATAGTTTCAAGATCAACAGGCAAACAACTGGTTCAGAAAAAAATGTGCCTGAAAATACTGAAAACCTTTGACTAATAGCCCATATTCTCATGACTCTGATGTAATGGCTCACGAGACGAATTCAAATATATCCTAGTTCAATGCTGCTGTTAGGTCACTCTGTCTCCAAATTTTGGCTTATAATTAACAGTGTATAAGGGGTGAAAATGGAAAATACTTTTCTGGGAACTATGTCTCTATCATAGTTACCTCTTTGGTAGGTTTTTAAATGATTCTGCATGCTAACTGGGCCAGAGAGCTATAATCCTAGACCCTTCCTTTCGATTGCCAATTCTACACAGAAAGCCAGGAGCGGACTACAGAGAACACCTCTGCATCTTTCGTGCAGGTGCTTCAAAGAGGAGAAAGGGTTTCCAGTGGGAAACGACACACTATGTTGCACAAAGTGGGCTCTCAGAAAGATGGAAGGGAAGGTATACTAATTGGTGTCCACTAGTCATACTATATATGACTACTTGGTGTCATATTTAGAAGGTAGAAAAATCAGAATTTCAGTGGTCAGGGAAAACAGCTTAACCTTCATGCAGAATTGCATGCCAAAAGTTCAAATGCAGTACAATGAGGTTTTCCTTATTATAGATCCCTCTCCACTTGCTGGGTTTAAATAGGTACCTTCATTGTTCTCTACACCCAAATGAGAGCTGAGCTTGTGGAGGAAGTGGTCATTCCAGCTTGGAGTCAGATGAATGAGTGTCCTTTGGCTTCCTGGATGCCGGGCTCTGCCTTCTGACAGCAGTTGGGCTCCAGTAAATATGGAGGCAAAAGGCAGAGCCCCAGCTGTGAGTCCTTAAGCTCCGACTTCAGCTTTGGTGTTCGCCTATTCTCCAATTTTGGGTAAGATAAAGCAAACCCGAATTTTCTGATTTTTGGACTATTCTATCATTCATTTTTTGAAATGAGGACAGCAGATTATATAGCTGGAGATGGCTGAATAGATTTATCCACTCATCCATTTAGTATTTCTTGAGCACTAGTAAATGCAAGGCAAGGGGAACAAAGTTGGAGATGCTCTATTGCATTCCTGCCCTTTCTGTCAAAGGTGAGAACACTAAAGCCACCTGCGTAGGCACATTGCCAATATCACACGGGAAGTGGCAGTCTTGCCAGCTTCTGTCAACTCCCCCTCCCTCTTCAGAAGAGGTGAAGGCTGGGGGTGGAGGGGATGTTCTAGCCTCACCTGTAACTTTTTCCTCCAAAGGAAAATTGTGCAACCTCTTGTTTGGTTTCATAGTCAGAAGAGGCTCAACTCTAAATGTTTTTTTTTTAAAAAAAGAACAAAGCATTCCTTCAAAAGGAACATTAGCTTTTTCAAGAAGGTAAATGTGTTCTGAAAATGGAAGCATATTATTAGTATTTTACAACTGGATGGAAAATGTGGCATTTTGAGCAGAGTCTCTCTGGACTGCTTCATCATCCCAGAAAACAATCATCAAGATGTGAGTGCAATTTACATGCAAATTAAAAAAAAAAAAAAGCAGCAGCAGCACTGTTTTGACTTGGAAAATAGGGTCACGGAAAATATCCCAGACCCGCAGTCCATGTGTGGTTCTGGAATCCTGATCTTTCCATCTCCTCTTATAACACAATCATGAAGGGTTTTCTTAATTTACTAAATTAATAGCAAAACTAAAAGTTAGCTCAAAGTACTTCCACATGCTTTTGATGAAACTGTGAGTTGTCATTTTTAGAGGATAATTTGGTAACATCTATTAAAAATGTGTAAAAATTTTGCCCTACGAACTACACTTCTCTTAGGAATTTATCTTACAGACATGCATGTTTACCAAAGATTTTAATGTATATCTCATAGTGAAAATAACCTCACCATACAGAGACAAGAGAAGGGCTTAACCAATTCATACAATGAAAAAATAGACAGCATTTTTAAAAAATGAGGTTACCTAGAGGTTCTGATTTGAAAGACTTTAAGATACATTAAGAATAAAAAGGTATAAAATTGAATTTTTGATATTTAAAATATGGAGAAATATTTCTGGGATGATATGGAAAAAATTTAAAAGTGGTAGTGTAAATTGGGATGTGGTGTCCAAAGACTGACTTTTTATCACAAGCAGATATTAACTTTATTGAAGTAATATTTTAAAATTCAGTTTCAAGGGAATAGTTTAAAAGAAAGCATCAGTTTAGTGACATTTTAAAGGCTCAGGCCATAGACAATCCTAAAAATAACGTTCATCCTTTGGGATCGCCTCCTCATCCTTCAGTAATGGTGCTCTCCGACCAGAGGCCATACGGTCTGTCTCCTGAGAGATGGTTGGAGGTGAAAAGGAGCATAATGTGCCCAAATGTCATTTAGAATGAACCCATCAATTTGGGATCCAGTGCTCTAACAAGCCTGTGTAATAGTTAAACAACAGTATTTTTAGGTAAAGAGCTTTAGTGTTGTTGTTTTTTTTCAGATGCCTTTTAAAAATATGATTTCTTACAGAGTCCCAATAAAGGCCCAAGTCAGGGAGCAAATGCTCAGAGGTGGTGAGGCTGTCACTCTTCTGACTGATGTCTGATCTTTGTGGACTGACTGTCTCTGTTTCTCCCCTTGGCAAGTCTTCTCTCCCCTCCTGGCCAGTTTACTGGCTGGATTTTCCCCCAAGGCACATACTGTGTGTGATACAGAAGCTACTTTACCCCTTGATCTTCCTCATTGTCTGTTTCAACCTGGTAGACAATGGATTTGCTCCACTAAACGACTGATGTATCTTCAACATCTAACCATAAACATGTACTCATTGCAGCCGGAGAATGTCTGAGTTTGGTGTCACCAGCACATAGTTTGCATTCAACAAATAGCTATCAAATTAATGACTGAATTTGCGTAGGTGTTATAAAAATCAGCTTGGTATTATTATTGAGAAAATCAAGGTGACTGTGAAGATACTTAACTTCGTGTATCTCTGGTTTACTAGCTATAAAAATGAAAATACCAACATCACCCTGGTACATATCATTGTGTGTGATTATATCCATATTCACAGTAGTTAGATCTCTGGCCAAGTGCATATTTCAGTTCAAACAAGCATCTCCAATTTTCTGTAATACGGGGACCTGGCATCCACAGAATTTTAATGCTAGCCTAAATTAAAAAGGAAAATGATCTTAATGCTACATTAGGTTGTATATTTAAAAGTAACCATTTAAAGCACCAGTCTTCATGACCATTTCTGAGGATCATTTAGCTAATTATGTCCTTTCACATCCATCCATCCCTCCCTCCCTCCCTCCCACCCACCCACCTACCACCCACCCACTACAGAGACCCATCCCCTTGGCAGCATCCGTGGATCTGTCCTGACATAACAGTCTGTCCCTTCCAAACCAAGCATAAACCAAATGACTGCCTAGACAGATTCTTCCTTCCATTCAGTTAACACTGTTCAACTGAATGGTCCACATGGACAAATGGGATGACAGATGTACTTGGAGGAGCATGAAAGTGATATAAACATAAAGAGGAGAAATGAATACCAATACAAATATGGTATTTGGTAAACATAACCTTTAGACAAATTCCTTTTTAAGAAACAATAGAGTTACAGATTTCAACTATGTTTTTCTTATAAAGGTTAAAACTATTTGTCATAAAACCTAAATAACAAAGCTAAATAACCATTAACTCTGTGAAGAGCTTCCAAAAAGTTTACACAAACTATTGTGATATGCACCTAAAGACTCTGTCCTCACATCACTCAGGCCAGCCTGCACTGGGGATGCCAGACGGTCAGATTTTCCTCAGTGAGCTTTACTGATGACTTGATGTTAATGGCATCTTACTTCATATATGTTAGGAAGGCGGACAAACATGGCCTCAAAGAACTTCACCTTCAACTAATTCTACCTTCCATTCTGATCCACTTTCTCAGTTTCCGTACTAGATGCCAGATATTAACAAGAGGTGTGATATCAGGGTAAATATTTCAGTTCTGAGGTAAAAGTGAGTAAGGGCTTAAGGAAATGAAAGATAATTATTCATTAACAGATCTAAAGCAAAGCTGCTTTGGCTAATGATGAGAAGCTGAAGGAAGGGTTCTTTATGCTTCAGGGTTCTGGATATTATCCAGATTAGTGCTTAAGAGATACTAAAAAGTAGAGAGAGAAGAGAGTGAGCTGGCCAGGCTTTGGTTTATTGGCAGGTTCAAAGCCTGTTTCTGGGTGCAGAGCCATACATAGGAGCAGCAGATAGACATGGTTCTCCCTAAAGAGTCAGAGTCTGATAACAAGGCAAATGCTCCTTGCTGATCTAAGAATTCAGATTCTGAAGTGAATTTCCATTGAATAACTGGCTGATCAAACTGGAATAACCATAAACATGTACTCATTGCAGCTGGAGAATGTCTGAGTTTGGTGTCACCATTAATACCATAAACCCTAGTGGCTCCCAATTTCCCACCTCCACAAATTGATTTTAAGAACCCATTCTATCCATCCTCCTACTTCCAAACTAACCTCAAATGCCATTTCCCCTTCACCTACTGCCACTGAAGTGAGCCAGGCTGGGTCTCGCCTTTTCCCAGTGTGCTCTGGTAGCCTTCTGCCTCTGCTCCCCCTTTATAGTTTCCTTAACCTACAAAGCCCCTCCCCTCCACTTCCCTAGTTGTAACTATGAGTTCAAATTTCACCTTCTTGAAAAGCCTTTCCTGAACCTTCCATCAACTCTCATTGCTTTCTCTCTCTTTCGAAAGTCTTTATAAGCATACATGTTCTGGGCCTTATTTTCTAGTTTATTCCATCCACTCCAGTGTCTTAATCTTATCTTCCCAGCTAGACCGAAGGAGCCCTCAGAGCAAACATCACGATTCACTAGTTCTAAGCTGCAAAATGCGGAGGCAATGAAGGCCTGTTTCCATCGACACCAGCAGGCCAGTGGCTGCAGGAGTTTTGCCCTCTCAGAACTGGCCCCAGTTGAGGTTGACTAGCACAGGGCTCAGTGGTTTGCGTGCCTAGTGCAGACCTTTATGAAATAATCTGCCTTGTGGAATTTTGCACAATGACTGAGAAAAGGAAAAAGATAGAAACTCAGGAAAATCTGCAGAAAAAGAAAACTCCTCTTTGCCACAACCGACCCGCATCAAGGTTAAGAGATTTCCTGTTTTCAAGTCAGAGGTATCAGAATTTCCCATTAGACTCGACCACAGATTAATTTACGACATCTGCAATTGTCTTAGCGGTAGTCATCTTTCAGATAGAAAAATGTTGATGACAGTGAATTTTCAATGCAACCCTCCAAAATTGCCTACTATGGAGAAAAACCTCCACAGGAGTGAGAAAGAAAGTCAAGCTGGCACATGTCAAAACCCACATGTTTAAGCAAGTCTAAGAAAAGCAGGAGAGGACACACACACACAACAAATGTTGAAAGGGTGAGATATTTTAATACTACTCATCATAATAACAGACAAACCAGAGTTCCTTTTAAGGCATATGCCCCATTGGGACATACTCAGACATCATGTCTTAGAACTTAATCCAGAAAGTAAAATAGAGGTGGCTGATGAGCCTCCATGCTTTAACCAATAACACCTATGTTCTTAAACACATGGTGTCCAAGTGTGTTTATGTGCGTGTGCCCCTGTGCGAGTGTGTGTGTGTGTGTGTGTGTGTGTGTGTGTGTGTGTGTGTATGAAGACTCGTGGTTTGGCATGTATTCAACCCCTGAGAACTAAACCTGAGGACAGACATGGACAGTAGACCTATACACAGACGTGTCATAGGCATCAAGAATCTTTCCATGTACATTCAACTTCCGCCTCCTCTCACCTTGTTGCCTTTGGATGCATGTGTACTAGGAAAGGGCAAGAAGGGATGAGGCACCTTGTCATGCATTCAATAGGGAATTAACTTGAACCGCTCCTATGGATGTCTACTTTCTGTGTAAAGCGCGGCCATGACGGGAGATCCAGCTCAGCCCTTCCGAACGCAGGCAATTATCCCAGATCGGCCTTGCAGGCCTGAAAGAACCTACGCCCCCCGTCAGTCAAGTCTGTTACCTCCATCACTGCAGGTTCTGGAGTCTGAGGCCAAGCTGTCCGTGGAGCCCGCGGT
The DNA here is from genome assembly GCA_004024925.1 of Scalopus aquaticus. NCBI lineage: Eukaryota > Metazoa > Chordata > Mammalia > Eulipotyphla > Talpidae > Scalopus > Scalopus aquaticus. The sequence continues at coordinate 60,413 of PVIJ01003368.1, read as the reverse complement.
GAAGCTGACGTGGACGCCCCTGAAGGAAGGGCTGAGGCTCTCTGTGGAGCCCTGGCTCACTTTTTCCAGATCAGAGCTGCTCTTGTTCATCTTTAAAAGGTTCCTGGAAAACGTAGGGACAAACAATAAAAGCAATTAATTTGGTTTCTATTCAAAAACCAGATCTATGGATCAGGAACACACTATGCCTCTGAAGCCTGCAACGCCAGCAAGTTCTGAAAAAAAGGAGGCAGGAACAGGGCTCTTCTGAGACCTCAGGCACAGGAATGGTAATTTCTTGGGTGTGGGTAGGAGAAGAGAGTCTGTTAAATTTACAGAAATGCCAAAATCATGATATGGGAGGAACTGCCTTCCTATTCTGACCCCATCTGCCAAGAACATTTATGTCATCTATTATATCTGGTGTAACAATTCTACAAAAAAGACTTGAACATTCTCATACAAACCGATGTATGAGAGATAAACAGAGATCGGTTGGCTTTTACAAAATCACAGGACAAATGAATTGCAAACAGGACTAACGTGGGATTTTTTTCTTTATTATGTTTTTGAGGATATAGTCACTTGACATAGCTTCAATGGGTTTAGGTTGTTCCTTGGAATTAAGGAAAATAGTATTTCAATTTTAACTAGATTTCTAGAGCTGTGTTTAGATAGAACCATATTAACATAACCCTTATTCTAGATTGAGGGAATCTTTCCTTAGGCTTTCTATGAAGTATTTTGATCACCAGTGTATTAGGGGCAGGAATATCAAGTTCAAGGAAAAAGAACTGCCTTGGAGAAAAGAGTTGCATCATTAGGTAGAGTGTTTAGTTTATTGATTTTTCTTTCCCCCATGCCAAAGGCCACATGAATATTCACTCTGACCTGACATTTTCACCACTAAGTGAGAAAGACCACAATCAATCCAGCTCCCTCCCTGCTGGTGGTAACCCAGATTTGTCTGAACTGATATTTCCTGATGACATTACTGTTCCCACTAGAGCAGATCTATATCTCAATACCTGCTGTAGGAAATATACAATGCAGTATTGATCTGGCATCAGAGCTGCCTTATTTAATGCACATGACCTTATGGTTAAGAATGTATCGATTATTCTTTGTGTACAACATTGCCAGACCCTGTATTGGTTCTCTCAGTTCCTGGAATCCCTTATTTATTTATTTATTTATTTTTAAAGATTTATTTATGTATGCATATAAGCTGGGGTACAGGCCAGAGGCGTGGGGCGGCAAGAGGGATCACCAAAGACAAAGTGGGGAGTAGAACAGGCAGATCATTGGAAATACACTGCTGAGGGGAGCAGCGGGTGACGCAGGAGAGGTCTGCTGCGCCATGTGGGAATCTCCCTGGCCGGGTGTGGAATTCACGTAGCTTCTGCAGACAGCTCCACAGCTCAGTGCTTAACCGCTGCGCCACCAGGGAGGCCCTGGAATCCCTTATTTAGTAACCAAAAAGGTTTAGAGAATGTTCATTTGCTACCATTAAACATGTCTCTCCCCGCCCACAACCCCTTAGATCAACATGAAAAAACTTTTTAAAGCCGTCGAATGCAAATGTGACAGCGATGGCAATGTTACCACGAATAGTAGTCTTTTTACGAACAGTAGTTTTTTTTTTTTTCAATGTCACTGCAGGGATCTTGGAAACCTTCAATCTTTAGGAAGGGCTATGGTAGTTGATTATTGTTATTTTACTCTCTGGCAAAAAAAAAAATAGAAAGCTTCATAAATATTTTCATCCTTATCGGATCCATAATGGCTTTCTCAGATGAAGTCAGGAGAATAATGAAGATGTGAATAAAGGACAACTCCTCTGGCTAGGCGAAAAGTCGTCTATCTCTATGACAATCCAACTACTCTGACCCCCCCCAAAGTCATCTCTGGCCTCTGGGTCTTCAGTCTCAGAAAATTGCAGGGAAGAAATTCCAGCACCACAGGTGCTGAATTGGCACAGCTTGCTCCTCACTCCACAAACTTGAAATACATTTCATGGAACATAAGTAGATAAAACTAAAAAATTTATAAATCTGTATATGTGAGTACACACACACACAATTATTTAGAGAAACAGGAAAGCACTGGAAAAAAGAAAACACAACAAAGCTTTGAAAGAAAGAAGACAGAGAAGGAACTCAGCAGCAGAGCAAACGCCAGGCCAGGCCTGCTGCAGGTTTTTTTTTTTTTTTAAGATTAATCAACTAATTTATTTATACAAGAACTAGGGTGTAGGTCAGAGGTTTTGGGGGAGGGGTGAGAGGATTCACCAGAGACAGAGTGGGGAGCAGAGCAGGCAGATATCCTGAAATACACTGCTGAAGGGTGAGCGGGTGAGACAGGAGGGGTCTGCTGCACCAAGTGGGAAGCTCCCTGGCTGGGGATCGAACTCCTGCTACAGTGGCTGCAGACAGTTTCACAGTGCTGAGACTTAACCCCTTGTGCCAACGGGTAGGCCCCTGCTGCAGGTTTTGGCAGGTGCTCTTTATCAGGTTAAAGAAGTTTGTTTCTATTTGAAGATTTCTAAGTATTTTATATTTTTTAATTACTTCTAGTTATTGGCTTTGATCTAATGCTTTTTCTACATCTATTAAAAGTCATCATTATTTTTCTTCTTCATTCTGTTAATGTGATGAGTTACAATAATAACTTCACTCACATGCTTGCATACTTTGCAACAACTTATTTTCATACATATTGCTGGATTCAGTTTTACTAAGATTTAACTTGGGATTTTTATACTTACACTCAAATGTAAGGTTAGAAAATAATTTTTTTTTTTCTTATACTGGCCTTGTCCAGTTTTGGTACAAAGGTTAAATTAGAATCATAAAATGAATTGGGTACTATTTCTCCTTTCTATTATCTTCTGTCATTTGCATAAGATAGGGGTTATGCGTTCCCTGAAATGTTGCTAAAACTTGTCTGCAAATTCATCCAGGCTTGGCTGTAGTATAAGTGAAATCAATAAATATTTGCTTCTTATAAACCTGGGATGAATGTTTGAGGTTCGAGAATGAAGAAACAGATCTTTTTATGCAAGGACTTGCTGTATGACAAATCGAGTGCTGTGTCAGTGACACTGGGAGGGGCAAGGAAGTTCGCGGTAGCCACACACCAACTGCTTACCACAGGATAAAAAAAGATGGCCGAGCTGTATCTCACCCCATGTACAACCGTGAATTTTTAATGGGGCGGGCGGGGGGGACTCAATCTGCTAGAAGAAAATATTGGAGAAAATCTTTATGATCTTGGGATAGAGGAAATTCTCTTAAATGAGATTTAAAAAAAAAAGAACCATAAAGAAAAAGATACATTTTATTACTTTATATTTTTAAACTTCTAATAAAAGATTATAAAGAGAGTGCCATTTCATCACTGTGAGGGCAAACAACTTCTGTGATGGCTATATTCTCCACTGAATGTGTGTGTGTGTGTGTGTGTGTGTGTGTGTGTGTGTGAGAGAGAGAGAGAGAGAGAGAGAGAGAGAGAGAGAGAGAGAGAGAGAGTGTGTGTGTGTGTGTGTGTGTGTGTGTGTGTGTGTAGGGAAGTGGGAAGTCTTGGTAACTTGGTGTCCAAGCCATAAGTGGAATGTTCATGGCTTCTAGGAATGGAATAGTACTGCTGTTTCTTTAAAAAGCTCAAGCAGTCCTGGTTCCCACCAGGTAACTAAAACCCAACAAGCATTTGCAATGCTCAGGGGTAAATGGAAAGGCAAAGGGTCCTCCCGCCTAATAGCAAAATCTTGGGAGTGATGACTGTTCTATGAGCTGCATAAAAGTCTCTGACCTTGAAAACCCATGTAATTTGCACCCTTAAAGAGAACTCACACCTTTACTAGGGAATGAGACTTAAAAAGACAGGGGGCCTTTGCCACCAAGCAGACTTACAATCAAGTTGTTTTTAGTCTGTGTGTACATTTCTTAAGAATCCCCGGAAAAGGCTTAATATTTCCAGATGACTTTTTTGAGACTTAATGGATCAGATCTGTCGGACACAAAGTCAAATGACATTCCAAGTGCACTCTCAACAATGCACAGTAAGACTGAATTTATTTTTAATAGAGGCACTTTTTTCTCATTAGTGATCATTTGATTTGTTTTTCATAAAACTGGTGCAAACCATCTATAAAATGAAATTTGACATCATGTAACTTAAGGAAGTGGCTTCCATGGGCCAAAGCCACACACTCCAGTCTTTCCTCTTTGGTGGTGAATAACATTTTTATCAGCTGCAAGGGAGCAAGGCCCACACAGATGTCTTTGCTCAGGCGGTGTGATAAATGACTCGCTCTTGCTCAGACTTCCTTTCCTGCCTTTCCCTTTGATTAGACAGTCACAGGAGAACAGGGTAAAATGTGCGGCCATGGTCAGTGACTTGTGTCCTTCGAGACTCTGAGCCTTGCAGCAGTGTTTTTAGAACAGCTTTTCCCCCCATTGTCCTCAGAGAAAGAAGCCTTGCCAGAGTTTTCTCCATACTGTATTGGTAGAAAGCTGGAAAAAAATAATCCAGCCGGAAGAACCATCTGCCAGACTTCCTCATTTGTAGGAACAAGCCACCTCTAAAAATATCCCAAGCTTCAGAATGTCCAAAAGCTTAGTGAACGCCGGACCCCGTGTGTGACAGAGACCGTATCTCCAGCCTCACAGGCCGGGGACCCTCACGCCATGACCGCGCGGTTTAAAGCGTGACCGAGGCCACTTTTCATTCCCACCTCTGTTTAGTTCACATGCATTTGAGAGATTTTGCCTCCGGAGTAGATGAAAACTCCGATAACGCTTGTGTGTTGTTTCAGCCTGAGTCTCTAGACCCCAGTCCACCACACACCACATACAAGCTGCGGATCAGTGGAATTCACTAGTGATGACTAGACTACTCCTTTGAGGTAGCTCTAAAAAGCACAACCACCTTAGAAAAGTCTACACACATTTCTTAAGTTGCTGAGAAGTGAAAACAGACCATTTTAGATGCAAATAAATGAAGTCATGAGAACGCGACCTCTTACCATCCTAGACACGGGACCCGGGCGCCGTCCTCATGGGCCTGGGCCCCCAGACCCCTGGCACAGGCGGGCGCTGACTGCGGTCCCGGGAAGGCACTGAGCGGGAAGGGCCAGCTTGAGAGGCAGCGGGTGTGCCTGGTCAGCCTGCTGTGACTACACCAGCTCACAGCTCTCTGTTTCCCCTCAGTTCCTCTCTGACTTTTCTATAAAATGCACTTCCTGCAAAAGCACAGGGAAATGGGAACGGCTCTGCCTCCGTGACCCGCAGCTTTCAACCTCCAATTGTCTCACTGGGCTCCATCATTAGAAGCAATTCAAATACACTCTAAAGTACATCACGTTTCACCCTATTATTTGCTACTCTTTGGGCACATCTTAAAGTCAAAATGTTCAAATGAATCAAGCAGAAACACTGGGTATGCGTAGTAAATAAGAGCACTTTATTTTTAAGTTAACTCATACCTGTATTACCTGCAGTGCAACTCTAGTCCTATCCATCCTGAATCCTAGCCCAGATTTTTCAACAATTTCACATGAACTGCCTGCTCTGTGCTGAGCACTGCTTGTTGTCGCGGATGCAGTAATGAGTAGAGCTGACACAGTCTGCTTCAACAAACTTACAATCTGCTAGATAATTGTTTAGCAAACGCCACTACAAGAGCATATAGAGGGTTCAACCACATCTGCCAAAAAGATAAGCAGCCATGGGGGTAGAACATCCTGATTCATAATCTTTCTAAAATATTGCTGTCCAAAGATGGCTGACCCTGAGGAGTCCCCCACACAGAGCCTGTCAGGACTCCTGACCTGGACAACTACACTGGAGCATCCCAGGTACTCCGCAGAGACACACACACACATCCAGATTTTCTCTGACAGTCTCAGTTTCAGATATTCTCATCTCCCCCATTCCTGGTCTATGCCCTGGAACATATGTCTAGATTTCTTGTTTGGAAAAAAATTATCACCATTTTAGTTAATACGCTGCTGCTTTCCTTCATAAATTCTTTTTTCCAGTGGCTTGGGCCCCAAGCATTCTGTATTCCTCTCCTCTGCAACCCTTTTCCATCCTCGAGCCCCAGCATGAGTATCACTCACCTACAAATCTTTCCCAAGCCATTCCAGTCTCTTCTGACTGTTCCAGATCCTCTGGAACTCATACGGAAGTGAGTGTGATTCCCATTCACTGAACATTTAGTTATAACCCTGGTTAGAATATTCTATTGTTTCATGTGAAGTAGGCTTGTGGCCACCCCCAGGTTATAAACTGTTTGAGGAGCTGTGTTATAGTCAGGATATGCTGGAACACAGAGTAATTATTAAATACTTCTTGATTAAGTTTATCTGCCTCTGTTTCAATAACTCGGTGGCATCTGGGAGGATAAATGTCTCTTTTAAGAAAGAATTACACTTGCCCAGTAACACTTGCAAAAGGCAGGAACACTGAGCAAACAACTCTCAGGAAAGCTGCATTCAATAGCTGAATCTTTCTTATGTCCTCAAAATACAAAAGTCCCCAAATAGTCTAAATATGCACAAATCTTGTAGTTTTTTTTCCCCCAGGAGATAGGAAGAACAGATAATTAAAGGTTTTTATTGTTTTTAACTTGGTGGCATTTGACAAAGATGCCAAGGGAGATATTTTGCAAATGACACCAGCAAGGACTTAAGGGTCCAGTCTGTTCTAAGGGCAGGTTTTTCCCACTGACTTACTAGCTTGTATAAAGATAGCAAATCAGTTTCATTTCTGATCAGTTGACTTTTACAGTTGCCAGGGTGCAGGCCCGTTAATTTGCATTTGCAATGAATGCACTAGTGACAGCTGGGGGCCTGGAGGCCTAAAGGCCCAGTGGTTCAAACTAAAGTTGAATGTATTTTGCATTGAGTGGGAAACCATATAGTAATATGAATAAAACCATACTTATTTATAAAGATAGGAATACACACACTCACACACACACACAAACGCTTAGTTACTACTCAGTTTTAGTCAAGTATAAGAATGCTTGAATTAGTCAAATGGAACTTTGTAGACATTTGTCCTGACTATATACAGATAATACTTTGGCATTGAGATACCAATATTTTAAAAAAGGTGATCTTTCAGGTCTCAGAAAACCAAAGTCCTTTAATTGTGACCCCATTTGCATGGTTGTATACTTAGCTGAGGAAGCTCTGGCCTGCCTAGAGCAAGGGTGTGTATACCAGATGTTTGGAGTTCCCTAGGCTGGGGACAGGGAGTAGAGCAGCGGAGGAGCAGGTGAGAGCAGTAGGCACTCAGCGGCCGGCCTCCATCACCCACTCCACTTTACTCTCCAGTAGGATCACCAAAGAACAATGTGTCTCCAACTCCTGGAAAGTCCAGAAGGAGGCTCTCAGGTCTGTTCACAGAGGGGCAGATGGGAAGAGAAGATGAAAAGAAGGCGAGGAATAACAAATGGAAGTAAAGATGGCAACTGCAACGCACAGGGGGCAGCTCCCGCAGGCTATCCCGCCGGCAGGCCGGCACATGGGAGGGCCCTCAGGAGACTCTGGGAAGAGCGGCAATGCAAGTTGCTTCCCAGCTGGATTTCAGAATCACCTAGGAAGGCCACGGATAGGAGGCTAAGAGCGTAAACACTAAGGTTCCACTGCTGGGCTTGGGTCCCGGCTCCATTGCTCACTGGCTGTGTGCTTTGGAAAGGGCACCACATCTCTCAGTGCCAGCTTCCCATCTATAAAATGGGCAGTATTAATACTGATCTCATGGTCTGTTAGGCGTCAATGAGGTAATATCTAATAAGTGCTAAAAATAGCACCAAGTATTGGCACAACTCAGAGTTAAAGTAGGTTTGGTTCCAGATCATTTCAAAAAAGCAGTATCACAATAAAGTCAGTCACAAATTTTTTCGTTTCCAGTGCATATAGACGTTTACACTATACTGCAGTCTATTATGTATGCAATAGCATTATGTCTAAAATACTAAGTATATGCCTTCATTTAAAATATTTTATAAAAAATGCTTTATTGCTAAAAAGTGCTAACCGTAACCTGAGCCTCAGTCATTACCTTTTTGCTGGTGTTGGGGGAAGGTCTTGCAAAAAATGCATTATCTGTGAAGCACTATAAAGCAAAGCACAATACAACAAGGGACACTTGTATATAGAAAGTGCTAGTTATACAGAAAAATGAGTGAGTGGGGTGGAGGGAGGACCTTAGCAGTTTCCAGTAATTCTTTTCATTGCCTGAAGAGAAGCAGCAGAAAACAACAGATGAGGTGAAGGTTTCATTTTCTCTCGATACCTCTGCCTTTATTATGGTGCTTTAAAGACACTCAAAAAAGTTCATCTGGTGATACTTTGGGGACATACATTATTCTAAATAACCAGGAAGAGTTGGTATGTCCATCAAACAGGGCCTCTTTGTAATTTACATATTAAAGAGCTTGATAATTTATAGTGTAGCCCCAACAGCAGGGACTGACCAGGCTGCTCAGCAGTGTATAGATTTAGAAAAAGAAGATCCTTTTTTAATATAGCAGCCTGCCTCCCCACCCAGAAGGAGAATCTCTCAAGATGCCTCCCCTTTCACACACCTACTCCCCTCCAGCACACTGAGGACTCAGGTGTGAGTTAGTGGTCAGCTCGAGAATCACTGCTATTCGAGTCCACACTACTCCTGTTGAAAACCAGTGATTTGTGCCTGACCAGAATCTTTCTGTTTCTAGACTACCGGTTTTAGCAACTCCACTTCTAGAAAGATTCCCCCCTCCCCTCCTTTATCGACCCAGTTTCTGAGCCCAACGCTTGGGCTTGGTATTTATATTAGCCTTGATTTCTATCCTCTGCCGGTGGGATTCAGGCTATTAGTAACAGTTACTAGGATGAACTTCTTCTCCCTGGCTATTTGGGACGAATCAGCCACCCAGCGAAGGTCATTTTCTTCCCATGTCCATGTCAATGCTGCAGTATTTTCTCACCTGCTTCTCAACAGCTTTGTCTCTGAGTCCTCAGCCTTAGCTGAATCTCCTCAGCCAGAGTTAGGGTGCTGGTCACTCAATTTAAACGTAGCCAGAGGGTTTTCCCATGCCACCAATTCTTGAACACCAGCCGAGTGCCCTACAATTCAACTCAATTCTGACACTGCCTACCTGGAGAGTGTCAGATTCCCCAGGCTAATGATTCCATTCCTCAAAGACTGCCCTCTCCTTCCAGTATCACACTCAAGTCTAGGTAATCAACTGTGCCTCCGATAGATTGGCTAGAGTGGACGTGCCAATGACTCTTCTTGGATTTAATTAATTTGCTAGAGGAACTCACAGAACTTAGAGAAACAATTTACTTAAAAGGATATAATTTAGGAACAGCCAGATGAATAGGACAAGGTGTGGGGGAAAGGATGCAGAACTTCCATGCCACTCACCCCACATCTCCACGTGGTCACCGGCCTGGAAGTTCTCTGTCCTGTTGGGTGTTGATGAAGATTTCATCGCATAGACGTGACTGACTAAATCACTGGCTACTGGAGACTGAGTCAACTTCCAACCTGGCCTCTCTCCTCTCATGAGTTCTGGGGGTGGGGCTGAAGTCCTAACCTTCTTATCTCAAGGTTGGTTCCCCTGGCAACCAGCTCCATCTTTAGATGTGGTCCAAAAGTCACCTCACTAACATAATAAAAAACACCTTTATGGCTCTCAGTACTTAGGAAATTTCAAGAGTTTTAGGAGCCCTGTGCCAGAAAGTAGATAAAGACCAAATAGACATTTATTATAAAACATAATACCACACTAGTGAACTACAAATATTTTCCATCTTCACTCTGTACCAGGCAGCCTAGTGATTCTCTAGGAAAGTACAAAGCCTTGCAGACTGGGACCACAATGAATTCATGCTCGTTACTTCAGCCAGCTCTTAGGGTTCCCTGGCAATCCTTGCAACCAAACGCTCTCTCATTCTCCAAACAGCTATTCTAAACATTCATCACTTTATTGGATATCCCTAATTGCTGTCCTCACCTCTCTCAAGTAAACCCATTCTGTATCTCTTCATGATTCACAGTCTCACCTCATGTTTGCATTTATTTCAAGTGCAGAAAAGTGAGAGAATCATAGGCCTCATTAATGAAACACTTACAGCTTGATTTGCATTATTTCAGTTTTTTCTTGCATCCTCCTCTCCTTGGATGTATCTTTTAAAAATATATAGTATTACTTGGTATGTTTTAAATGTATTTTAATTACATTATATTATAGATCTTGTTCTGTGTCTTAATTATTTCACTCAATGCTAATGTAAGGTACATCCATGTTTCTGTATATCCATCTAGTCCAGAGCCTCTGATTGCTATTACTATTTCATTTCATCTCACAACATTTTACTTATTTTTACTTCCCTAGCGATGAGCATATGTGTTGGCTCCAATAATCTCCTTCTGTGAATAGTGTTGTTATGAACTTCACTGTGTACGTCGCCTTATTGACCTGTTCATTCAGGAATGAAGATCTGGCGGGGGGGGCTGGTACAGTCTTATATTCAGTGTCATTGGATATTTCATATTAGCTCCATCTACACCCATTCCTCAATATTTAGTGATTAAATGACTCTCAAGGTCAAGAAATCTCTGAACTATATAATGAGCCTTTCATGATCTTTGTCTGTTATATGAAGCACAGACAAGCACTGGAAGTAGGATAGCAAATAATCAAGGGGCTGGATTTAGGAGTCATCATACAATCCATCTGTTTTAAGTTCTGGAGGGGACATGAACATAGAGAAGGAATTTTGAGAGATTTGGAGGGAGGTAACCAAATAAGTGTAACAGATTAGCAAATATTCCTATTCTAGCTTTCTTCTACTTTCTCCTAGGGAGACACACTCTGTCCCCAAGCTAACATCTCTATAAAAAAATGAAGACCTAAGATCCCTGTCAAGAAAGATTTAAAAAAATATTTTATATATCACCTATTATGAAAACAACAGTTTTATTTTGTTTTTCAAATCTAAATTGATATAATATTTACCTTCCATTTTTAAACTATTCTCCCCCCAAATTCTGACATATCTCCTGCCCCTCCCCCGGACCCCAAAATATGTCACAGTCTGAGATCAAGAAACCAGTGCAACAAGTCACAGAGGGGAAGGCTAAGTGAATACACATCATTCAACATGATTTAAGGAAGGACTAAAAATGTAAATTTAAGTTCTATAAAGAGAAATACTTAAAATAATGGATAATATACTGAAAAGTAACTATTTCCTTTGAATGAGTGAGTGTAAAGATCCTATGAATTTTTAGTCTTTTTCTAACTCTGTTTTTGAATAAACAATAAATATTTTTGGTAGGACAGTCACAGATATGAGGTTGTTATCACAGAGGATGACCAGCTTCTGCCACATATTTTGCTTAGGGCTGCCTGGGCCAGCAGACCACAGAACCCCTTCCAAGTAGGGGAGCTCATAAATTCTTAAATTAGTATGGGGAACAGGTAATGGCATCATGGATTTTGCATTATAGTTGACACATTTCAGTTTCTAAAGCTGGAATGTCAAACCACATGTCTGCACATAACCAGCAGACAGTACTGGTCAGCGTGGCAAGCTTTTCTGCAGGCGGGCACGAGTGTTTTCCCCGGGGCCCTCGGGACAGTTACTCCAGCTGACTAAGTGGTATGGAGAATGCAATACGAACCTCTCAGGGTTCAAGAACATGTGGCCATAAAATCTCCTTTTGATCTGCACATGTTAATAAGAATTATTTTAAGTGACATCTCACTATGACTAATTTTAAAATTTCAAAGACTCTTCTTCCCTTCCTGATCTTCAAGGTCATATTACTTATTAATGTCAACTTAGCTCAACTCTTTGGATCACTGGATACTATAATTAACCAGAGAGTAAACTGAGTAAAACAGGAAAGATTTTTAGAATGTAGTCTGCATCCTGGAAGCTCTGCTTCTCCCCCAAAGAGAAGAGTTGTTTTTGTAAGTCTGCACAGCGAATAAACTGCCCAGGGCAGTGGACAAAAGCTAATTGAAGCAGGGGTTTTGACAGAGTTGTATGGGAACAGCATGAGCAAGCTCAGTGTCCAATATTTTTAGGGATCTGCCCAAAAGTCAATAGAAGTCATGAGCAATTTTAACATAGAGAATACAGACTCTGATCTTAAGTTCTGAATGTTATTAGCGGCAGAAAGGGACAGAGTATCCTTTGAAGAAGGAATCATCAGCTCTGACAAGTTAATATAAGTCCTTTCATGAATATATCAGTGATTTCAAAGCAACAATAACACACCACCTGAATCACAAATAGAAAGAAGTTCTTACTAACGGAGGAGATTCACACCCAAAATGTGGGCAAGCCAATCTAGGAACAAAGTCCCACCAATGACTTGATAGACAGAAGGGGCTTGATTATCTGGCCTGTGCTCATGTCTTCAACCCACCCACCTCAGAAAGCCTAGAAAACCTATTCTCAGAAAAGCAAGACCACATCCTAGAATTTCTTGCAACTTTCTGGTGGAAAAAAAAAGTCCTTAAGTGATTACTACACCAACAGAACATTCTCGTGGCAAGAGAGGGCGGGCTCCAACACCAGCTCAGCTTTAAATTTTAAAGAAGGGCAGAGTAGGAAAGCCTAGTTGCAAAAGTGAAATGTGCAGAACTTGTAGGGTAATTAATCCAAGAAAGGATGCATTGTGTCTGCATGGTATTTGCCCACCCTGAAGCATTAATAATTATTAACCTCAGCTTCTTAAGGTGACAATGTTTTATTGAACAAGGCTAGTCACAGAATTACAACAGAGTTTGTCCTGTGAAGAACTGGGCCAAGACTGTAGTACATGCTGGCCTTTAATTCCCTCCAATTCAACAATCTCTTATTTAATACCGACAATATGCCAGACGCTGATATCTTAATATATTATGGGAAAGTCAAAGAAAAATGTATGAAACATGGCCGCTGTGCTCCCAGGAGTTTATAATTTCTTCAGGAGATTCAAACATGATGCAATTTAATACAATGCAATATACAGAATAATGGGGCAAAAAAGGCACTTTATCTCAGTATTTAAAGATATTGTTCCTTTTTCCAAATATTCTCAATGTGCAAAAACAGAGTTATATCTTTTTGGAGAAACTGAAATAAACAGGGGATGGTCTCTGCCTAGAGTTGTTTATTTAATAAATATTTCTTGAGCATCTATTATGAGCATCTATTATGTAAAAATGATATTATGGAATCACAGTTGGCTAAGCATGCTCTTTTCCTTCAAGGAACATCTGACCTTTTTAATTTTTTTAAGAAATGGTTATTTATACATTTGTACTAAGCTTAATCTTGGATCAAGTCAAAAGACAGTTAGGGCCTCCCTGGTGGCGCAGAGGTTAAAGACACAGTACTATCAAGCTATAGCCAGCAACTGCAGCATGAATTCGATCCCCAGCCCGGCCAGGGAGCTAACCCACGTGGCACAGCAGTCCTCTCTTGTCTTGCCCGCTGCTCCCCTCTCAGCAGTGTATTTCAGTAGATCTGCCTGTTCGGCTCCCCCCTCTGTCTCTGGTGAATCCTCCCACCCCCTGCACTTCTGGCCTACACCCCAGCTCTTGTATGCATAAATAAATCTTGAAAAAAAAAAAAAGACAGTTAAAGGACAGTCTATTCTTTCAATACTCCTCAACACCAAGCTCAGCTTCCTTTCCTTTACAGGACAGAATACAGAATGTAGTAAAAATTCAGATGCTTGATAACCAGTCTTATCAAAGGGAATCAAATCAGGGGGAGCCCTTAGTGATGACTACGCACATTTCCTGATTTAATTCATACCAGCTCAACCCTCAAGGTCCTTGAGGCACATACTCCAGGCCACTGGCTGCTTAGCACCTTGCAAGGGGCCTAATAAATAGGCGATTTTTAGATAATGGAGGAATTAAAGAAGAATCACTAATCCCTAGATGTAGCCAACGATGTGTGCTCAAAAACAGAGAGACGGTCCTAAATATTTTATATAAACTACAGTTCAACTCAGAGATTTTTCTTTGAAATTACAGAACAGGAAGATAGGAATTGATTTTAATTCCTCCCCAATACAGCACCATTAGATGCCTAGTATTTATAGGTCCTAACCACAAACTCATGGGCAGAGACCAACTATTTTTAATTCATCCCTGGCGTGGAGCAGAATATACACATTGCTGATACATGTGCTTTGTTCCACTTGCCAAACTCTGTGTATGTGTGGGGGGTAAGTTCTCCCCCTGGAAGTATGACCAATATTCATTCAACCCTGGACTGACTTGACCTCCATCCAATTTATTTCAGTTTTGTGCAAAAGGCTAAACACAGAGAAGACTCATGAAGAATATGTAGTACTTTCAAATGCAAACTGATTTTCAAAATGCCACAGGGAAAAGTCCCTTACAAAGCAAGACAATGGGATTTCCTAGTCATCTGTTGCCTTCCCACCATAATCCAGGCCAGTAGGAAGTGCTTCAAGAACAGTGTTTGAAGTTTCAATGAAATTAGGTGTGGGGGTCTGGAGAGAAGTACCCATTTACTCCTTCTATTCCCATCTTTGGGGCTCATGCTGAGAAACCATGCTATAGAGACAAACCACACAAAGAAGTTTCTAGAAAAGAGCTCCATCTATGACACCATCACCACCTCTCTGCAGAGAGTCAGCATGGAAAGGTGTGAGGGATTTATGAATGAGTGAAGCCCAAGGACAGATTTAGTTTCTGCTCCCAGAATCCTTGCACAGGAAGGGAAGAATTTCATTTGGTAGTGGGTTAAAATTAAAATTAGGAAGGGAGATAATTTTAAAACAAAAATACCTCTCATTTTCTTAGAGAAACCTTTCTTTCTTTTGGTTACCATTTGGAAAATGAAACCATATGAATCTGTCATATTTCTTATTCACTTGTCGCCCTCTAATTCCACCTCTGAGTTCAGACCCATCATGATAATTTGGGGTTTCTTTATGAAATGTTTGTCAGCTGATTCTCCCTCAACTGACCCTGTCACTCAAGAGTCATAAGTCATTTAAAACCAGGTTTGCATCAACAAAGGCAGAAATAAATTTGATTCTTTTGCATCTTAATTATTTCCCCAGGCTCTGCTGCTCTCATTAAATGCCTTACGTCTTGAATGTGACATTTACACTAAGAAGTCTTTCCTGCAGTTTTCAGTTTCCTAACTAGCTGTGCTCGTCAATCCTCACCTTCCAACTCTCCCTAAATTGGGGAGAGGTGACTCAGAGATGCAGTGTGGTCCATCACCCTAAGTAGGCGTGAGTTGGTGAGTGCAGGTCAGTGCATGCGGTGGCAGCAGCTAAGGAGGGGCCTGCACTCTGCCTTATCTGCCCTGAGGAGGGCTGGGTATTAAACACCTTTGAAGAAGGGCTGTTCAGAGTGTAAAATGAACACTGAGAGCTTTAGTCCCATATGGCATTACAGCAAGAGGTTTCTCAGGAACTCTAACGGGAGTTTAGAAGACAGTATCTTGGACAGATGAGCCACTGCCAAACATTCAAAACAGGACCACAGGGAAGCCTAAGCATTTCCAACATCTTTTTTTTTTTTTTTCCATTCAAGTCAGAGTCAGTTGTGTAAAACAGGGCACTAGACAAGCCAGAAAATTACTTTCTGTTCTTCCATCATGGTCCTGGAAAGCAGATGGATCTAAGTAAGTGTAAGTGAAAACTAACAGTGCACTGCATGAAACCCGTTCTCTAGTTTCAAGTGTACAGAGATACATCATGAGATCTGTCATCTTTGCTCACAGATGAGGCTGGTCCTTAGAAATAGGACCCACTGAACAAGCGGTCCATGTGGAGAAATTACCTTGTACATCACTCAAAGACATTTCGACATTTTTCCATTTTGGAAAATTGACATCAGTCAGTCACAATTAGCAGTGTGGTCCAGGCATTGGTACTGGAGATCAACTGCGGACTGCATTCTCATTAACACTCAATCTCCAACATCCTGACCTGTTGGCCTTAAAGACTGAGGATTGCTGGCACTTTCCCCAGAAGAATCTAGTAAGTACTAGGATCCAGAATTACAAGTCAGTTTCTGGTCTCAAGCCTACCTTCTTAGCTCCTCATAGGGGAGACTTGATGATTAAAGAGATAATGTCAGTAATGCTTGAAAAGTCTTCCCCAAATGAAGTATATAGTATATACTTACTTTGATTTATTTTAAATAGTACCAGATGCTCTTCTCCTTTTTGTTGCATTCCATTCAGCTCATTAATTTTATTTCCCAGATTTTTCTCCCCAAAGTCCTAACAATAAGCATTTTGGTCTTTGGGGTGTACGTGTGTGTGTGTGTGTGTGTGTGTGTGTGTGTGTGTGTGTATTTTGTTCTAAAAGTAATTTAAGATCTAGACCCTGGAATCTCTGAGATTCCCACCTGGTCTGAGCTGTACACAATCCAACAGTTTTATTATAGCAAACTGGGCCCCAAAACTCTGGTCTCATCCCAGATGCTAATGAAAACCCTACCTGAGTCATGTTGCTATGGTGACTGGAATTTCTCCAAATCCTATGATTCTTATATGAGAAGGTTTTAGTTCCTTCTCCCATGCTCAGTGGTGTGCCTGTGATCAGGCCACGCCCACTCCTAGAGGGTGTTGGGGGTCACTGTCAAAGTCAAAAGTGCAGGCTAGCTAATCTCTGCACTGGATTGTGTTCACCTCACTTGGGCCTTTCAGCAACAGGTTATAAAAGTATTATTATCATCCCATTATAGAGAAAGTAACCTGCACGCTCAGTCATGGTGAATAGCTTGCTCCAGGTCACTCATCCTGGAGGTGAGATGGATAAACTTGACTTCCTGACACCAAAGCCTGTGCTTCTCACTAACTCTCTGGGGCTGAGGCAGTCAAATACAATCCCATGTTTAACTCTTGTGCCCAGTCTCTACCCACTTCCCAGGCCCCCTGATGTATCCTTTGCAGTATAGAAACACAGACTTTGGAGCCAGACTGACAGGCCCAGCTGTGTAAACTTGACAGGCTGCTGCAGCTCTATCTAGTCTTGTCCACTGGAAATTGGGGACAGTAATACCTACCTCCTAGGGTTGTTGTGAGGATTAAGAGTTAATATGCCTTAATTCCCTTAGACCCTTGTTCAATTCATAGTGCATGCCATGTAAAGGGGAGCCCTTCCTAGCTGCTGAACACCTCATTTACTCCAGGAGTTAGAACTGTAGCCAGTCTCTGTAATCATCTAAGGCCTGGAGCTGTCTACTCTACATGGCAGGTGGCCAGTGCAAAACCAGAGCAAAACCCAGGTCAGAGCACAGTCCAGTCTGAGACACCTTGAAGTTCAAAGTCAAGTGTCACAGCTGCTTCTCTCTGTGGTCAGTTTCCTGCTTCTGACATCAGCCTGGAGGCACATGAACTGAATCAGAACCACTGGAAATGAGAGGACCAGAGAAAGTCTATTTGGACAGGCTGTCATTTTGGGAAAAATAACATGCTTCTCCTTTTTCTGATAGGAATCAGTTTTGTTCTAACAGAAGTAAAATTTTTTTTCCCAGCATTTAAATGCCATGGACATTTCAGTATCTTAAAAAGAGCATTTACTTTTCCTGAGCCTTTGAAAGGTACTTTAAACTGGCAAGAGTTAGAAGAGAAGCAGGGGCGAATGCTGTGAGATTCAGTGAGCTAAAACAAAACTACACAGTTGTTTTTTTAAAAACCCACATCTGAGAGTTACTAACCACACACAGAGCCTCCTATTCTGCTTTTGGCCCCACGGCTCACTCGCCATTGTGGTGACAGTTTTGGAGCATGCATCTGCCTGCCCATTTGCCTTCACAGCTATTTGCCTCTCCGAATCCTGTAGTACAGGCCTCTTTGGCCTTTGTGCATGCTTAAGAAAATGTAGAATTTCAGGGTTTCCTGAAAAAAGACTGTTGAAGATACTTCAGAGAGATGGGGCAAAAAAAGAAATACCGGATCATAAAATTATGAGCACAGCATGAAATAGCAACAGCTTGGCAGTGCTTCTTTCACGGAGCCATTCCAAATCACCCATTTGTTTGCCGAGCACAAACATGAGCAACAACTCTCAGAAATTGCCACAAAAGCACAAGAGCCTATGGGGAGATACCGGTGCCTGCAGTGTAGCGGGGGGTGGCAAAGGCAAAGGTTTTTCTGGAAGAGCCCTTTGTCCTGCCAGATAAGCCCTGATCACACGAAAGCATACTCACCTCGACTTGGGAGGCGGTGGAGGAGGTGAGAATGCCTCGATCCCACTTCTGTCCTTAGGGAACTCAAAGGCAAAAGAGGCGGATTTGCTCATCCCGGCCCCAACTTTGCTGTTTTGCCCAGAGGAGCTGTCTGTGGGGTGCAGACGGTGCCAAGTAGAGGAACTTGAGGGGTCCGTGGTGCCATTTTCCGTCTCTCTTCCCCAGGCTTGACTCAGTAAGTCCTGCTCCACCTCCTCCTCTTCCTCTATCCGGCACTGGCGACTCCAGGCCCCAGTCTGATACCGGGGCCGCCTCTGGTCCACAGCTGAGGCAGTGGTGACGGCAGGTGGGGGGCACCTGGCAGAGTCACTGGTAGCTGTACAGTTGGCTCGGCAGGACAAAGCAGGGTCCGTGGGACTCCTGGATGAAGGCTGGGGCCCGACACCACCACTGGAGTTCCCATCACTGAGGTTGGACAGTGGGGGGGCAGATGGTGACACTGGGGACCCTCCAGGGCTACTCTTGGACAACTTGGGGGGAATGGCAGGCCTCCCCTTGGGCATGTTCTCACTGGCATCGTGACGGCGGCTTTCCCTCGGGCTCAGTCCCTGCCCAGCTGAAGTCTCCTCTTCTCCTGCCTCAGAGTCCTGGCTCGCGGGTCTGCGTGGCCACTGCACCCCCACCGCGGAGTCAGGGCTGCTCAGGTAGATGGTCCGGTGATCCTCTTCTGGGTGGGCTGCCATGACTGTGATGGTGGCAGCCACCTGGGGGGCCATTTCTGGGCCTTCCCTGTCCCGACTCCAGCCAGATGCTGTTTTTTGAGCCCAGCTATTAGCTGCCCATAACTGGCCCTGGGCAGCTGCCGTGGGCTCTGCCTTAGCCTGTGGCCTGGAAGGTGCTGGAGCTGCCTTCTTCCTCTTGGTGCTCTCAGCATAGATGGGTTCAGGCGGAACAGCCTCCCTGGGGAGGGCCGGAGGCTGGGGCTCCGCTGTCAGCCCAACGTACCTGCCAGAGGTCACCACAGTGCAGCCAGGGTCCTGATTCTTGCCAGGTGCAGGTTCCTTCATGAGAGAGCAGTAATCACTCTCGAGATGGGGGGCGAACGGGCTGTTGGCGCCACTACTTCCGCTCCTACAGGACAGGCCATCAGAAGAAGTGGCAGGCTCTGAGGTAAGGGACGGCTTCTTGGGGCCCAAGTGGGGCAGGTTCTCGGTCGGGGGCCCCTGACTGCAGCACTCCCTTGGGAAGCTCAAAACCCGCTTCTCCTCTTCAGTTGCCCCTGAGCATGTTCCTGGTTCCCAGCACATTGGCCGGCAGTCCCCTCCGCCATGTTTGTGCCTGGAGTCCTCGGCCTGTGAGGTGTCCTTGGCAACAGGACTCCCGGGACAACAGTCCAGGATGGAGCAATATTCCCCACCTTCGCTGTCCCCTGAGGGTGAGCACCTCTGATCGCTGTCATCCTCCGAGGGCAGGGACTCCTGCAGGGGCTGTGCAGAGGGGAAGGGCCCAGGGCCTTTGTGACAGACAGGTGTCATCCCGGCAAAGGTGGCCAGTTTCTGGCGGAAGCTCTCCTGAGTGGAGGGAGGCTCTGGGTAGGAAAATGTGGGGTTATCTTCTCGCCTGGCCTTCTCATCCGAGACCCCCACGGGGTGGAAGGCCATGTTCCGTTCCCCCCGGGCCTCCAGGCTGTGCAGGCCGACCATGGTGTAAGCCGGGGTGCAGCGAGAGTGGCCTTCGGTGGTGGTAGGGGGCCCAGCAGGTTTCTGTGGGCCACGGAAGTTGCCCAGGTAAACGATTGGCAGGTCTTCCTGCTTGGGGAGTGGGAGCTTGCCGGGGGTTCGTCTCCAGATGACCTACACAACCCCAAAGTGAAAAGACTTATATTAGTTCTAGTCAGAGAATAAAGGGAGAGAGAAGTGAGGGGGAGTGCCGCGACACGGTTCACGGTCGGCTGTGCTGCAGGAAGAGGCAGTTCTGTGGCACGCCCACCCTCTGATCTCCCTCACCATTGTCAGGGCGCCCATGGAGCCATTGGTCTTGCAGATGTTCAGTTGCCTTTCCTACCCATGGTCTGTAATTCTTTGGGTTTAGGTCTGTGAGGTGGGGAGAAGAGAAACTATAATAAAGAACATTTTGCTTTCTCCCTCGAAACTGCTGGATGAGATAAGTTCTCCTATGGGCTTGGAAAATAGAGTTTTGGTTTTTGTTTAATTTTGGCTTTGTGTTCGTTAGTCTTTTGATAACGGCATCACAGTACATTCCTGAAGAAACCAAGTCACAAGACTTTTTAAAACACCTTGTGTGCATGGTGAGGGCAGGGGCAAGAGGATGAGGGGTGGGGTTTCTGAGCTGGGTGCAGACACTTGCTTCTCTCTGGGCCATGCCAAAGAGCAATTCTATCTCTCAGATACAGGCAGTGACCTCAGCTGGTGTCTGCATAAATGGCTGGACTAGTTGAGCTGGAAGACAGAAATATAGGCTGGTTATTCCTTTCCCTTCTGAAGTATCTCCCTACCCCCACTTTCAGAAGCAGACTCAAAGTACGGCCTGCATCTGGCTCCTTTCCAAGATGATTCTGACTTAGGGTTCCTGGCTTATGTCTGTGAAGATTGAAGGTAGTGAGGATAGCCTGGTGAATGGATATGACCACTTCATGAAAAACGAAGCATCTCTGAAGGGGACTTGAAGGTTGGTGAAGTCATAGAAAATACCTCTCCTCAGGTGAGCCTCCCCTGATTTAAAAAGGACCTCTGATTTTACACTAGTTCACAAAAACTAGAATAGGCAAAGAGGTCAAACAGTTCACAAACACTTCTTAGATTATGTCCAAGAAAGCAGCTTCGTAGGCATGTCTAGAGGTAGCAGTCTCCAGCAGCCCTGACCTGTGCATCCTCTAAATAATTACAGCTTTTTTATGAGTTACTTGTGGGATGAACAGAATGGTCTAATATCTAAGGATGTAATTGTTTTTCATGATCCTAGATCAAAGCTTGTAAAATTTAAATTTCAAAATTAGAAGCAAGGACACTGGCTAGAAATAGGGTGATATTAAGGAATTACTGCTAATATCAATAGCTTTAAGTGTGGTATCTTGGTTACATTTTATATAAAGACTTTATTTTTAAAAAATATGTTGAAATGTTGAGATTCCTGAGGTCTGCTTTAAAATCGTAGAGAAGGGAGTAGGTGTAGAGAGGAACCATGCCTGGTCATGAGTTCACAATTGCTGGCCTTTGTGCAGAAGGGTGGTCGATGCAGGGGATTTGTGATCCAGTTACTATTACTGATGTATACATGTAAAATGAGCAATAAGGACAACTTTAAAACTTCTTAGAAAAAAATTCACTTTGTGTGTCTTTTTAGTCTCCAAATAAATAACTACCGCAGTGTCCAAATACATTTTAAGGGACAGGATTAATGTTCTTAGCCTAAAGGGTCAGCTCGAAAGGAGGGCAGCATCAAGAAGGAGCAATCTTAGGGCAAGTTGACTGGAAGCCATCCTACCGGAGTTTTGCTCTAACAGCCCTCCCTGGCTGCCAGCCAGTCACCGAGTGTTACAATAGGAGCAGCACCTATAAAAATACCACAGGGGTTAGTCAGCCTCACCTGTGAGATTTCGGCATTCATGTTTGCCTCTGTCCACACATCAGAGGCATCAGAGCTCATCATGGTGGGCTTCACGGCGATGGTGGGCTTGGAGTAGGGTGAGCTGTTCACGCCTTCATCCTCCAGGCGGCAGATCTCGGGCCTGGGGGGCAGGCGAGGTGGAGGGGGCAGGCTGCCAGCTCTGGGCTGGGGCTGGCTGGGGGCCAGCTGGTGGTCACTCCGCAGGCAGAAGCAGTTCTTGCAGGACCCAGGCTTCCAGATGTGCTCCACAAAGTCACTGCACGCAGACATTTTCAGGCTCTTGGGGCTCAGTCGGAGGGTCTGGTGCATCTTGGGCGGGCAGTAGGCTGGTTCATCTTGTGCCCGGCTCTCTGGCGTGGTCTTGTGGGAGGCAGATGTGGGTGACAGAGCAGCTTCCTGGAAAGGCAGAACAGTTTGGCTGATCAGAGATCTCCTCGGCCAGAGGATTGTTGCATTATCAATCAGAGTTGATTATATGAATGGGATGTGGGGGGGGGGAAGAAGGAGAAGTAAGGTACAGATTAATATTCCATTCATTTCAAGGCCTTCAGCGATTTATCATAAGGTTCTTGGTCACTCTCTAGTGGTATGGCCTTATCAGAGGCTATAAAAACTAAACACACTTCTGATGCATGAGCAGAGAACATAAAAGACATTTCAGTCCTTTAAAATCCTGAGCAGTAATGGGTCTGGGGGCAGTAATGGGAAGAAATCACAAGGGTTAAAGTGAGAAGTCTGTAATCATGTATGAATACACTGTTGCTAGGGGTCTAGAACGTGGGGCACTGCCCTAGAGAACAAGAACTAAGAGGCAGTGCAGTAAACAATGTACTACCTCTTAGTTAAGAAACCATCATTTTAAACTAAGAAATTTGCAAGCGGGAAGGCAAGCCTGGACTTTGACATCACCACTGTAATCTATACTTCTGACAGGTGGAGGCTGAGTGGTTGAGAAAGGGGAGAGATGTGGTGCCTGACCTGGTCCCTGCTAACTTTGTCAGGACACTTGGCATCTTGGGACTTTGTCCCCACTGGACCCCCTTGCTTAATATACGTGTCAGTCAATACAGTGTTCTGTGAGGTCAACAGAGTTGGAGTTGCAGGCCAAGAAGGAAGACAAAAGGAAGAAAACGGCAGGGTGGCTGGGTAGAATATAAACAGGGAGGGTGATCACGCAGTTATTTTTCCTATGATAATTCAGGAGGTCAGTCAGTCAGCCTTCTGAAAGAGTTAGTTGCCTGTAGAGTAAAACTGAAAGCAGTTTGTACCACAGAGTTTGCTAAATTCACCACTAAGGAGGAGGAGCACAGAGGGATGCAGCTATTAACCGGGGAACCTCAATAACACACCCGTCAGGGATAGCAGTATCCCCATCTTCCAGGCATGGAAACAATGGTAATGACCTAAACTAAAACCTGTCCACAGACACAGAGTTTGGTGGTTCTAAAAAGAGACACCAAATTTGCTGTCAGCCTCTCACCTCACCGCATAGCTCAGATTACCGAATTCCTTGCCATTATCTGTTTTCTGCTTGTTGCTTCTTTTTTCAGCATTTAAATGAACTGATTTTCTTATAAGGAGTGTGTGCATGAGAAAATCCTTATTAAGAAACGAAGGTGAACAGATTGTTGTTAAATAGGGAGGGTTTGCCCTGAGGTTTTCATTCATTTTCCTCCCGTGAGAATTTGCTTTGAGGTTGATGTTCTCTAAACTATCAACAGGACTAACCAGGTTGAATGAGCCAGAAGCCCCAAAGATCATTCCAGAATCTTTGTGGGAAGAGCTCTCTTTCTTGTCTCCCACACTCATAGCCAGGGATGCTTATTCAACAAGTACTGAATCTAAATTATTAACCACGAAGACCACTGCTTCTTTCAGTTAAATGAGCACTGTGAAATAAGACAAAGCAATTGTCTTTCAGCAACTGTCGTTAGGATTTTATGCCTCCCTACTTTAAGATGATTGCCAGTTATGCCCTAAATATGTCCAAGTAGCGGATTCATTCCTTGCCAAGTTCCCCAGAAGAGGTCACTAAGCTTCAACAAGCGGAGGAGCATAACAAGGCTTATTCTTTCTCCTAAATCTCAGTTTCATCCTCAGAACTCCAGAAGGCTCTTGTTTAGTAGAACAAGTCTCCATACCCTGTGCTGGAGGTGGAAGTGGGTCCTTTCCCAGAGGAGCTGAGGAAGACTGCCCAGGCCTTCCCAGCCACAGAAAACCCAGGATCCCTCTGTTGCAGGTGTGTGTCGGGGGAGACTCCCATGCCCTGCTTGGTGGGATGGAGGAAGACAGCACGGAAACCATCTATGTGTGGGCTCCTCCCCTTCCTGCAGCTCCTCGTGAAGGGGGGCTATCTTGGGGCTACCCCAGGTTCACAAAGGCAGTTTTGGGTGGCCATTTCACATTCCCTTCTCAACCAAGATACAAACTTGTGATGGGGGGGTCCCTTCGTGCTAGAGCTTCCCCTCCTTCTTGGGAGCCTAGGGTCCACTCTAGCCCAGGAACTTGTGGTATTCTCTGGGTTACTAACTAGAAGGAAGCCTCCTTCAGAATGCCTCACTGGTTTATGAGCACTCTCTTCCCTCCCATCCTCAGACCTGAAATTCCCTGCTAGTGGGCACAACGTTCACTACACCTGCTGTTCAGAGGCACAGCAAAAATAATTTATCACCATGTCAAGCCAGAAATAATCCTTCCAGTTCTAGTTGTCTAGAGAGGTTCTGTGCCTGGACTTATCTCCTGTTTGTTTTAAGTAAAGATGGTGAAAAACTCAAAGAGGTGCTCACAAAGCAAAGAGCAGCGACTACCCGTGCCAGCTCTCCACAGCCCGGAATGGCACCTTCCCAGCCCACATTCCTTACTTCTGAGGGGAGGCAGCCCCCAGAATTATGCAAATTTGCCCATTTCAGTGGGAGGCTGCAGTGTAAGATTAGCATTCCTTCTGATCCAAGTCAGGATAAAATATCTTAACTTCTGCAAACTTCTGCACTAGATTTGTGGCTACAATTTGCAAGACTGAAGCTATCAGACACACTCCCCTTGCCCCCCCACCCCAATTCAAAAAGAATCTGAAGAAAGGTAGCCTGATCCATAAAATCAAATATTTGGGCTTAAAATGCCCCTCATTGTGGCACTGAAATGTGCTCATGCCTTACCTTTAGTGAAAAAATTCTAGAAAGCCTTCATTTAAAACAATTTTACATTTTACAATGAAGTCAATGCAATGTTAACGCCAGGGAAAGGAAATATGTATGGAAAATGTCTGGATTTCAACATTCCATGGGCAGGGATCACCCAGATGGCGAGAAGAAAGTGAAAACCTTAACACATTCCCCGCAGCCTCCTGCCCCACCCCCGCCCCCCACACAGAAGGTAAGTCATAACATTCACACCGCTTTTTCTTTTTCTTTTTTCCTTCCCCAATGCTATATAATTTAATCTCAGCAATAGGAATGTGGTTTTCGTGGGTTGGATCTACTACAGACTAAATCCATAAGGAGGATACCGAAGTCCCACAGGACCCCATGACAGCAAAATAACTGCAGAATTCCCCAAGGCTTCTTGTCAGATTTTAGACTCAGAAAGGAAAGGGGTTGTTAAGGATAGTTCAGGCTACTGAACCTGACTCTGGACTGAAAAGCACCTCCCCCTAGACCTTTGGGTTTTGCTATGTGCTCTGCAAAGCCATGTGCTTCCAGAGTTTTACCTGAGAGACACATACACTGTGAGCCGGCCCTGCCTCCATTCTCCACTCCCATTCACAGGACTGGACAAGTGGAGAGATTGTGTGTGTGTGTGTGTGTGTGTGTGTGTGTCTGTCTGTCTGTCTCTGTCTCTCTGCGTGCGCGTGTGTGGAGTGTGTAGCTGGAGAAGGGGCAATACGAGCAAAGGTTGAGAACATGCTCCTAGTATGGAGGGGCTCAATCAAAAAAGCATCATCTCATTGCCAGTAAAGACCCCGGTGCTGGCATCTAAGCCGGTGCTGCACAGAGAGAGCCATCCGCCCCAACCATCAGCCTTGGGGTCCTGGTGGGAGCAGCCAGGGCAGCTTCTCCCCTTTCTGTTCTTTTGACAATAATCCCGCTGCGGAAAGCAAGCCCCCTCGCAGGCAGTCCCCCAAACGCTTTAATCTGTTCCTAAAAGAGAGCAGCAAGACTAGCAAGACCAGTCGGCTTCCCCTCCCGGAACTCGGAGGAAAGTTTCCCCGTTTTAAAGAGCGCGATTCTCGAATGAATCGAAAACACCCCGGGCCCCGGGTCACGGATCCTCCAGGCTGGGTGCCTCCACCTAGGGCACAACCTCGGGCGCACGCGGTCCTGGACGCTCCACCCTCCCCAAACCACTGTCTGTCACCCCTGGGCACGCCGACCGCTCGGCCACCGCAGCGCTGCTCCAAAGCTCCCGTGGGCGGCCACGTTTGCCAGACAAAAAGAAGCCAAATTTGGAGAAAGCATCGCGGGCTCACCTCGGAACCGCGCTCCCGGGGCCTCGCCGTCGGTCGCCGAGCCGCCAGCAGCCCCGCCGGGCGCCAGAGAGCATTGTTTGGAGAGTGTGTGCGCGCGGTGCGTGCCCCGCGGCGGGCGGGTGTCGTCTGCTTGGGCCGGCGGCCGGGTGGCAGCTGCGAGCGCGGCTCCGCCCCCTCCGCCTCCGGTTACGCCGCCCGCCCGGGCTCCCGCCGCACCTCCGCAGTCCCCGCCGCCGCCCTGCGCCCCCCCAACAGCGCGTCCGGCCGCTGCCTCGCGCGCCTCCAGCTCCCTCCCGGGTGGGCTGGACACACCAGCCACGGATTCCTTCAAACTCTCCACACCCGGCCCTCCCTCCCTTGCTCACCCTCTCGCTCCCGACGAGGAGGCTCCGCCCCCAGCCCGAGACTTGGTGCCGTCTGACCCCGAGACGAGCCTCGATTTGCACCCCTTCTCCCAGTGTTGGCCCTGCGCGGTTCTGTGGGAGCGTGTTTCGGTGTTTGCAGCCTGCCTTTGACCACAGTGTATGTATAGCTATTATAGGTGTCCTGCATACCTCCATCCGGCAGGGGAGGGGTTGGCGAGGGAAAAGCTCGGTAGCGGGAATGGGGAAACAAGAGTGAGGGACCAGGAGTGTAATAACGAGATCAGGATCCTAGGCGGTTCCGAAAGCACCGGGGGCACCGTGATTGTCAATGGTTGTTGCTGGTGGGCGGAGGGTGGCTCCTGAGGGAGCTAGACTAGGAATCTCTGGACAGTGATGGTGGTTCCAGGTCCTGCTCAGTCCCTTGACTAGGGCCTCAGGCAAATTGCTTAACCTCTTTGAACTGTAGTTTCTGGATGTAGAATGTAGGGGTTGGCCTGGAAAGAGCTGATCTTCCACTACTCTGGGACATCCAGGTCTCCTGCAGGGCCATAACACCTGTGTTTATGGTTTGGGTGACTCATTCCCCGACACAGGAGTTTGAAAGAGTCCTCTGGCTAAAAATCTTTTAACAGAGAGTATGACAGTGTATGACCTAGTCAGTCTCCTCCCTTCTTCTGCCTAGACACTCCTTGACCTGGGTGTTTCCTCAGAGAACCAGTGCCAAGGTCACCACCTTATGCTTGAGGGAAGGCGGTGGTAGAGAGGAAGGAGGAGGCATGTGGTGAAATTAAAGGAACAATTGAAGACCCTGAAAAAACACCTCACCTTCTTTTGTCTCCCCTGCCCCCAACCCCTTAAAGAGGTATATACTGGAACTCCAGTTAGGATTGACAACTCACCAGGCTGAACCCATGAGCCACAACCTGGTGGAGAATAGAAGACTGGCATCCCTTGAGATTCCTGTGTTGTCCTCCCTGTGATCTTGGGTGACACAGCAGGACTGAGAGGGTGAATATGTATGTAGGAGGAATGGAGAGAGGGAGAAGCCATGTGTGGGGATTTGTTTCTAAGGTAGAAGGGGTATAGGAGATACTTCCTCAATCAATGTTTGATTTCTTCTGATTGTGAAAGAACTTGGGGGAAGTGTAGGAGGATGGAAGTGAAACTAACAATCATTAAGTATCTACCCTGTGCCAAGCAACCCCATGAGATGGCATCATCCCGTTTTGTTTAGAGAAGAAACTGAGGTGCAGAGGGCCATACAATGCCAGGACCATCTCCTGAGAAGTGGTAGAAGTGGGATTGGAGCCAAGAGCTATCCGGCTACTCTAGTTTCACTATGTGTCCTTCCCACTCACTACTAGTCCATCCCTTTTGTTCTTTTTTTCCCATAGTGAGGGTAACCAATTTGGACAAACATGGAAGGAAAATTCTGGATAGGTTCCATCAACATCCAACAAACTGAAGGGTCTAAGCCCACTTATTTACAAAGACTCAAGTGGACTGGACGATGACAGAAGTTACAAAGTGATCTGCACTGGAGAAATAAAAAATGACTTCAGGAGGTAGATGCAATTCAGTTAAAATGGAAGAAGGCAAACCCCAGTGTTGAGAATTTCCTGATTCCATGATAAAGGCTCAATATTTCAGTTCCTCCTCTGTAAGGCCCTGCTGCTGGGTCATCCATCTCAGAGCATTGAACCCATAGGAGGTTTTCACTTTCCCATTTCATTTTCATATCTTTACCTACTATATCCTCAATACATGAAAGGCTAGAGAATACAATTATGAGAAGCAAAAGCCACAGGGTGATAAGATTCACAGTTCTGTGGCAGGGGATAGCAGTTAAAGGGTCAATTCAGTCTTTCTGCAAAACACACTGTGTCCTGAAGTGTTTTTGCTGTGCTCACACAAAATAGATGCCTTCTACGGTAGCTGCTGACATATAAAGTGCATATTTTTATGTCAATGATAAGGCCTTAAACATGGCTCCATCTTACCTAATGAAAAGTATCAAAAGTACTTCAAAGGAGTCTCTCGGATCCACATAAAATTCCCATTCTCTTATGCAGCACTCCACCAGTGACTGTTAAGTATGTTATCTCCTCAGTAAAGCAATGGTAAGCTCATGCATTTTAATAAACAGTTCTTGCTTGAACTTGCAAACTGCGTCCTGCAATGCAGTGCAATTTGTATATACACAGCATTCTGCTTTTAGCTACTTATCAGTCCATTTTCATGACACTTTTAACTGCAGGGCTTTGGGTCTCTGATACAGGTCAGACCTGGAAGAAGAGAGATTCTCTTTGGGGCTTTAGTCTGTGGGTATCATTCTGCACAAGAGAGCAGTGAAATTTGGGAAATTAAGATGAGAGGCTGGGGCAGGTAATGCTTTGGGATGGGTAAGAGAAATTAGTTTGGAATTAGAAAGGCAAAAAGCAGAATTAGGAAATGCATGCCATTAAATTATACTGAGAAACTGCTTGCTGGGGTATTTGAGGGGCTATGATGATTAGATCAAGGTAATTGCATGCATGCTAGCTCCCTAGTCAGAGAATAGACCTCAAGTAATAAAAAGGTGTTCAATGAATCAACAGGCATTTATGGGGTGTCTCCTACTTATAGAACATTGGATGAGGTACTATAGTAGAGGAAAAAAGATGAATTAGAGACAATTTAAGCTCTATGATTAGAAGATAAGCTGGGGTGGGTAGGGATTTAAATGAGGTAAAGACAAACACAAAATATGAGCTCATGAAGGAAGAGAGCTTTGGAGAATAAGGATTTTAATTTGTGGGCAATGGGGACTTCCCAGGCTGAGAGAATGGCATTCAGAAAGGAATGGATGTGGGAGAAGCAGAAGACTTTTTGAGAGGTTTCTTACCCAGCCTGGTTGGAGCTTGGTTATTGGAGACAAGCCTGGAAATAGCATGGCATAGGAAGCACTGGGTAGGAAAGGCCTGGTTTCCCAGTGAGCCAACAGGAGAGCACTGACATTTCCAAGCAACCAAATGGCATTATCCAGTTAGTTTTTCACTAGCTCTATCTGAATTTTATATCTCTGATGGATTAGGAAATGGGAGAAGAGATTGGAGACAAGGAGAATGGGGTAGCATTTCTTTCCCTGGTCTTTATGGGAGGTGATGGGTCTTGATAAGGGAAATGGGGAAGTGGAGATGGAAAGGATGGATGGTATGAGGATGGTTTTGAAAGACATGAAGAGAGAGGTGTGGGGACTGACTACTTACTGATTCACTGTGAGCAGCAGGATATTAACTAGTGATAGCCTACATTATGAGCACTTACTCTGTGTCAGGTGCTGTGCACCTAATGATTTATATGCCTTCTCTCATGTAAACCTTACACACACTCTGAGGTAGGTGCCTTTATTGGGGCATCAGAAGGAATCCAGGAAAACCATCAAGACTTTGACTTCAAGAGACTGATAATAGAAAGATGACATCATAATAGATTTTCTTCATCATTGCACTTCTGAAATAAATTATTGGGTATGGTATGTTATTATTATCATGACCTTTAAAGATGGTATCATTAATACGAGTAGGAAATAGAGCAGTCAGAGGATTTGGTATGTCTCGAGTCTGAAGGGTATGGTAGCCATCTGGCGAATCTGAAGGAGGTTTGGAGGAATGTGGTGAAGAAGGATTGAAGATGATATGGAGAGGTGAAGGGTCAGGGAACACTGGAATCTAGAAAAGGGCAGGAAGAAAGACCTTTTTAAATCCAGAGCAGTGTGAAGACAAGTCTCTTGGAGAGGGTATAACCAGGGAGGAGGCATTACCAAGGGACTTGTAGGTTCGCTACTTGCATGAGGAGGGGCAGGTTGAAGACCAGCTTATATTCTTAGTTACTTGGTTTATAACAGCAGGACTTTCCAAAGGATCCCATGACAGAAATAAACCAGGGGCAAGGACGAATGAGATCAAAAAAGTGAACTTGATAAGGATGCAAGTAGGAAAGTTTCATTTAATAAAGGGAGGAGGTTGACTGTGGTTGGGTGGAAACCCTTGGATATTAAGAGCATGTGCGAGGCCTGCGTGCTGACATTTAAGGTCCCCAGAGCACCACGGAAAGAGGTTGTGAGGGTGAGGAGGGAAGGAACAAGGGCTGAGAATTTGAGGAGTCCTTCTGGGTTCTTTCAGCCTTACTAAATGATGATATACCCAGCACGCCAGTGATAGGGTGGTCGAGCAGGCACGAACATTGCACTCCATTCTTTTCTTCCTCCTGAGTGGTAATCAGCTCTCTCAGTTGCCAACCCAAAGTTACCTCTTCCTTCTCTGAGGTGTGAAAATTTCAGGAATCTTATTGGCTAATCTCTGTCCTGAGATTATGACATCACATCCTTGCATCCCAACGTTTTTTCAGCCTTTTCCAAAGTCCCATTCTTCCCTGACTTTATGCAGTACTCCACAGGATAAATCATTCTAAACAATTTTTAGTAAGTATCATATTGCAAGCACTGAATAGATTTTTTTTTGATGCCCAAACTGAAAGCTATTATTTAAATAACTGCCGGATGTAGAATCTCAAACAACATGGGATTGAGAGCCAAGGGTTCAAGATTGTTACGGCCTTTCTTTGTGTCCAAATGGCCCAGAGCCAAGAAGTCAGGTGTTGGAGAAGGAAAACGCTCTTTTTTTTCTTTTATAGTATAATTATAGTTAGAAGTGCATTCAGTATCAGATATCTTATTACAAACCTTATTTTTACAAAATGTTACTGTTATGGTTTGAATTGTGTTCCTTCTCCACTCCAAAAGATATATTAAGTCCTAATCCCCAGATCTTATTTAGAAGTCAGGTATTTATAGAGGTAACTAAGTGAATAGGATTTTACTCTGAGAAAGGGTCAAAATAAGGTTATTAGGGCGGCCCTAACCCAGTACAGCTGGTGACCTGAAGAAAAGGGAAATTTGGACTCAGAGACAAACACACTCAGGCAAGACAGCTGAAGATGGAAGGAAGGACCTGTGACTGAGGTGACGCATCTATGAACCAAGGAACACGAAGGCCGGCTGGCCAGTAGGCAGTAAAAGCTAGAAGGGACAAGGTGGGTTGCTTTTCCATAGCTGTCAGAGAAAGCTGGGTCCTGCTGACACCTTCACTTCAGACTTCTAGTCTCTAGAATTGTGACAATACTATAACAGACCTAGGAAACTAATTGAATTATTAAAATGAAAATATTACAATGAGTGATTACTCTTGCTTATGGGTAGAAGATAAAGTTTTCAAAATTCAACTCAAAGAACATGTGACACATAGTAGACCATGTTGGTTAATGTCCCTTAGGGATGGGATGCTAGAGAGTTCCCTGTAACATGGTCAGAGGAGCCCTTCATTCTCTCTAGAGGAGCTTCAACCTGTTCGCAGAAGAGAACAGCCTTTCATCTACATGAATAGAGGGAGGTGTGGGGACTGACTTTTTTGCTGGTGTTAGGGTCTTTGGTTAGGAGAAAGCACTGGTTTCTCAACTGAGCTGGAAACTGCATGGCTGAGAAACAATTTACCTCCCCAAATGGGCAGTGTGAAAGAAGATATATCTCAAAGCACTGGGTCTACATACATCTGCTAGATGTCTGAAACCTGAACACCTTCTACATATAATTCTTCACTGACAAATGGGGATACCGAGGCCCTAAATGAACCATGTGCCTTATCCAAGGCCACATAGGACAATTAATCACACTGTTCTCTGAGCTTTCAAGGTTGTTTGGTTTTAATGTGAACTCAGCAGTGTTTTAAGGATATGAAAATGAGAAAAATTTGAAGAATTAATTCATAACTCCCACTGCTTGGCTTTTACTGAGCCACTAGGGTCAGAGTTGGAAAGAAGCAGCATAGTTTACATTAACAGTGGTCACAAAGACAAACTAAGCCCATTTGAAACATCTGTTTAGTTACCCTAGAGAAACTAGTGATAAAGCCACTTTGGAAAAAGTTTGAGTGTTTCCTTAAACTTAACTATTTGTTTGTCTTAGGGTATAGCAATTCCACTCCTAGATAATCTACCTAAGAGGAACAGAAATATGTCGATATGAAAATGTGCACATAAATGTTTACATAGTATTATTCATAATAGCTAAAGAGTGGAAACAACTCAAATGTCCATCAACAGGTGAATGAATAAACAATGTGACAGATTGAAGCAGGGGAATACTATTTAGTAATAAAAAGGGATGAAATAATGGCAACATAAAACCTCAAAAACATTATTCTAAGTGAATAAAAGCCAGCTGCATACTTATTAACATAATTATTGTATACTTCCATTTATATGAAATGTTCAGGAAAGGCAAATCTACTATAAATCTGAAGATTTGTGGTTACCTAAGATTGGAGCTAGGCAAGCATACAAGAATAAGGATTAACTAAATAGGCATGAGGGATATTGAGGTGATGGAAACGGCTAAAACTGAATAGTGACAATGATTGAACAACTTGACACATTTGCTAAAAATGGTTTAACTTATGGTATATAAATTATATCTCCATAAATTTGGTTGGAAAGAGAGAATGGAATATTATTCAGTCATCAAAAGAAAGGAAATACTGACACACACTACCACATGGGTGATCCTTGTGGACATGCCAGTGAAATAAGACAGTCACACAAGGACAAATGCTGTCTGATTCCAGTTTGGGAAGATGGAGTTCTAGAGATGGGTGGTGACTGATGATGGATGTACAATAATGGGAATGTGCTTAATGTCATGGAGCTGTACTCATAAAAGTTGTTAAAATGATAAATTTTATGTTACATATATTTTATGGTATTACAGAAAGATGGAGAGGAGGAGAGAGAGAGAGAGAGAGACCATTTATGTTTCTGTATGCCAATGTCTGATTTTGAAAAATGAAGCAGGTCTGAGAAATCTCATGTTATCTTTAGGTCAATGAGCCTTAGTCATTCAAAAGGCCATCAGTTTTAAACTCCGGTAGGAAAGAGATCGATCTGTATTTCTATAAAATCACAGAAACTGCAGGCATAGAAACTGCATAGCACAGAAACTGCTGCCTGATAAATCATGGGTGAGAAAACATCACGTGCTTTATTGTGGCTCAGCAGTCCCAGAGCTAAACATCATTGCTTTTCCCTTGTCTTCCCCAAGGCACCTTTGGTTTCAGTTTTACTAGCTCAGTAGGATTACAAGTACTCTGCCCTCTGGGTTATTTTGTTGACTTCTCCCAGAAAGCTTTTTCTGGTAGCTTTGTACCTCCAAGACCTAATTATCATTTTGCCAAAACTCAGCCATCAGAATTGCCTTCCATGGACAGTATCTTAGGGATTGTACTTTGAAAAAAGTAAACCAGTGCTTGAAATCAATTTTCTCTGAGGATTGCTTATGGCAGGAAAAAAGGTTTCTATTTATCTCAAAAGACTATATCGCTTGCCATTTGTTGTAAAATTTTAGAAAACTGTTGAAAAACCAAGTGTTTCCTTTTGCTTATTCATTCTTAAAATGGTATGGTCTTTTCCCTTCCCTTCTTTCCTGATCATTCTCATAGTGAATATACTATAGTATAAAATATAGTATATAAGGATCTTTCAAACACTTAGAGCAGCTCAATAATAATAACTAGCATTGACCCTTTTCAGGAGTGCACCACATGGTAAAACCAAAACGACTGACCCACATCTTCCTTTCAGGTTTGTGAGAGTGTGAAGTCGGTGACCAGACAAGCGTTGTCTGCAGATAGGCCCAGTCTTCCTTCAGTTTCAGGCCCACAGTACATAATGGACATAGATTTCTGTAACCTCCCTATTCCAGCCCCAGAGCCTTCTACGAACCTTAACTCTTATTAGCAAACTACTTCTCCCCACGTCAAAGTGAACTACCATTCTCATTTTGCATCTTGGTAGTGACATGGGGAAGACCTGCAGTCTGATGAGTCAGTAACCAAGTAGAGAAGATGGGAGGAAAGACTGTCTTCTCCATCTCCAGTTTCAACTCCAAGCTGTCATTGCACACAAGGTCACTGTTGTTGCACTTGGTAGAATCAGGATGATCTGACTATGGATTTACAATTCCAACTGGTTCTGACAGAGCACTGGTGGCTGGGAGTCTCTGGGAGGGACACTGGTCCAATGTGCAGTGGCCACGAATGTAGCAGGGTCAACAAGCTTTGCAGTGACCAATGAATGGGGGCAGGGATGCAGCAAGTCTAGAAAGGGGGAGGGGAGTGCAAGCTTGAACTAATTTACTGGAAAGCCCCAGGCCTTGTTAAGGAGTCTTTAGGATAATAGCTCTTTTGACTAGTTGCTCAGTTTTTCCCTTTTAGAAGTAGTAGTGGTGGCTGGCTGGAAGAGATGTGGTGCGAGCAGGGTGGGAAGGGGGTCAAAAGACACGTGATGGGGCTGATTAACAAGTAGGCTTTGTAAGCCTTGGCCAGGGACACCTGCAGCTCTTCCAGGGAGCCTGCCCCAGTAGGGGTGGTTTGAATGAGAAAACAGCTTCCCAAAAGATGTAACACAAAAGCATAAAAGGAAAAGAAAAATGTGCATTTGTGAGATGAGGGAATTGTAGAGTTTTATCTCTGATTCTCCTTTAAATAAACCTTTTATTATCTCATAGTCTCACCCATAGGTCAGGGCTCACAAGATGACAGGAGAGCACTCAGAGCTGGTGTTTGGATCAAAAAAGGAATTTGCTTTTAAACAGACATGTATTCACTCATTTCTTTTCTTTAAAAAAATAAAACAAACATTAAATCTCTTCCAACTCAGCTGACTAAGTCCAAATGGGGATAACAGCAGCATTCACTTGCATGATTTCACAGAGTTAGTGTCCAGAGTGAACATAAATGTGACTTTTCATATCAGGGCACAGTGTGGCTGGTTTGCAATTCAATTACAGGAAAGGCCTACAGTTTGATTGTATGACAACAGATAATAGAGTCCACATCTTTGGGGCTCTTATATCGCTAAATGTGCTTCACAGATTGGCATCCGTATCTTAAATGAGCCAGCGGGGGACAATTCTTGGTTTCCAAGGAGCTACACTGGGGGTGGCAGGAGATGGGGAGGAAAGAGAAAGAAAAAAAATCCTCATACCTTCTATAGTCAATTAGCTTGGCCCACATCTATTCCAGATGGTTATATGTCATATTTACTGATATTTCCCACAGATAATAAAGTATCAGAAAATATCAATTGCATGATCATATCTATATCTATATATCTATCTGTCTATCTATCTATCTATCTATCTATCTATCTATCTATCTATCTATCTATCTCTCATCTACCTACCTACCTATTTCTCTATTGATATGCTAAGTTGCCAGATAAGGTCAGCTACTTCAATTCGGTTTTAGCAATGGTTTTAACGAATTATATGGAGGTGTCATCGTTACCACCTCCTTTGGGAGACTTTTATGATTCTGGAAGCTGAGCTAGATGTTCCTTCTGGTTTAGATTTCCTTGTCCATGAAACACCATTAGTGGTACTATCCTCAGAGGATTGTTCATTAAATAAACTAAGTCCTCATTTGAGAGCTGGAGCCTAAGAAATCCAAGATTAAGATGTTAGAAGATTCACTGAGTGTGAGCACCCACCTCTTGGTTCCCCTCTTGGTTTTACTGTGTTCTCACAGTAAAAACTCTATGGAGTCTCTTATGTAAGGTCACAAATTCATAAATGAGGGCTCTCCCTTCAAGATCTAATCACCCCAAAGCACCCGCCCCTAATGATATAACATTGGGGATTAGGTTTCAATATACGAATTATGGGGGGACCCAAACAACCAGGCTGTAACACCCAGCATGTGCCATCCTCTCAATCAATGCTGGATGTTGTGAGAGCACTCGTCGGAAAGTTAAATCCATTCATCACTCACTCCCACTCTTCTATTGAAGACACATCCTGTGCAGAGCACTAAGCAAGACTGTGAAGATAAAATGATGAGCCAAAGAGAGATGTTTCCTGACTTTCTAAATGGGAGGGTAGAGTAGTAAGCAATGGCAGAACCAAATGTGAACAAACATCTTTAATTGGCAAACAGTTTGAAAAGATAATATTCCATATGGTCATAGAGTAGGGGAATGGCATTATCCAGGAATCTGAGAGGTCTTCTCTATGGACACTGCTGCTGAGATTTCAAGGATAAAGAAGTGTTGACCATCTACTGGGTGGGACATGAGACATAGGTGGGAAAGTGTAACTGTTAGATTGTGATTTAATTTTATATATGTGGAGGATCATGGTATTTTGGTGTGAACTTGTAAAAACTAAATTTCTGTGCCTTTGTTGGCATATGAGCTGCTATCCTCTGGCATGGCATCACAGGGATGGGTATGGAGGAGAATCAGACGATACAGGCAGGAAGTTTTGGGTCCTGCTGGAAGACATCTGGGGGAGGATTATGGAGGCAAACAGGAAAATGCCAAGGAGCACTGGGCTGAGTTAGGAGAGCAGAATCCTGCCCTGTGCTAGCAGCCCTAGTTTGCAGATGAGAAAAAGGTTTAAAAAGATTGAAATATACGTAGAAGGTGGAAGAAATTAAAGTCTAAGCCTTTTTATTCCAACTCTCTTGACTATACCACAAATGGAAGATCTGAGAAAATGATTGTTGTTTCCTCCCAAATATTAAGTCAATATGGAGGATACTTACAGTACGTCCGCAATGTAAGCTAGACAGG
This sequence comes from Scalopus aquaticus, assembly GCA_004024925.1. NCBI lineage: Eukaryota > Metazoa > Chordata > Mammalia > Eulipotyphla > Talpidae > Scalopus > Scalopus aquaticus. The sequence goes on along the minus strand of PVIJ01003368.1, from coordinate 23,120 downwards.
AGGAGGACAAGGTGGAGGAGAAAGAAGAGAAAGAAGAGGAGGAGAAAAAGAAAGAAAGAATGGGTAAAAGAAAAGAAAATCTTAAATTCTATCTACAACTTTTCAACTTTGGAATATGTCCAATTTAATCGTTTATAGAATCATTAAAATGCGCATCAGAGCCATCACCAATTGAATGCCCTGTCTCTGTCCCACCATATGGGTGATCACTCAGAGATACAGACTTCTCCACCATATTATCATAATGATTATTTCAGCCAATGCTTGATTATCTGTGCCAAATACAGGGCAAGCCTTGGAGACGTGAACCCCTGAGAGAGTTCAGACCCATTCTGAGTCATTAGCTCCCATATCCTCAGCTCCAAAAGCAGCCAACCTGGTGGTTTCTGCTTAACCATTTCTATGCTATTGTGTTACAATGATGGGTTAAGAAATTAAAGGCACCACACAAAAAAGACATAATTTCCTTTGCACCCAGAGCCAACGGCAAGTTGAGTCACACCATGGAAATTAGGGTCTTGGGCACTGTCCTGTACTTTTACTACTTGTGCTGTCCTTTTATTACTTTGGTTGCTCCAGGATTAAGGCAAATATGCTTCTCTCAAAAGCCTCTCAGCATTTTCTTGTTCCCTAAGCCACAGGTAGACGCTGGTCTTCATGCCAGTGTGAGCAGCGCTGCCCTCCCTTACTCTCCCCGCTCTCCCCCAGCCACACTTTTTCTGTATACACTTTGGTAAAATATTTAGATGTGTTGCCAGTTACACATATTATCAAAGGCCACGAGGTGTTTATTTCTGTTTCTCTATTACAAGAAAGAAATCACGATAAAAAACTGTGCTTTGCGGTTCTAATGGAATTTAAATGATTTCAAAATAAAATGTTCGTAAAATGCACGTCCCCACCTTACCAAAAACCCCTCATTTTATAGAACAAATATTTAAGAAGGGAGAATCTACTTTTTCTGTGGAACATAGACTCAGGAGTGACATTGAAACTTGTTATTAGTAATACATAGCAACAGCTCCTGGGCTCTCTGTGGTTTAGAAAAAGAAGGCTAGAAACTAAAATTGAGATACTCTGACGTGATACTACATACAAAAATAAATCATCTATAAAAACAGCCCATTAATAGCACACTTATTTTTAACCAAAGTCACAATTAAACAGAAGGATCTTCTCAACACTCTTCCTAAATTCCATTATTTAAGAATTTTCCAGTGCCAGTGGAATATCTAGAAACATGCAGACTAGAAGCATGGTGGATTTACAAGGCCATGAGAGTTTTTTGTGCTATAATTTGAATGATCTGTGTGGCAGAGTCTCTATTGGTTTCCGATTCACTAGGTCTTTCATGAGATATAGCACCTGTAAACAAATTAGATTCCAACTTCAGATACACATCGGAATCAAGATATTATGCAAGGGCAGGATTGGGAGGGAAGGGGTATGGGGGAAGGAGGAGGGCTTGTCCAATATCAGTCGAAGTCTTCATTCTATTAGGTCTTTCTTGAAAGCATATGGTCATGCATAGGCAATACTAATTTTACTTCTACCTTCATATCCAACACACAACTCAATGCCCACATCAGGATTTTAGGCATTCTTTAAAAGTTTGAAAAATACTAATGGGAAGCTTTAAAAGTGACCAGATTTCTTTTTATGTCAATTTACAATACCTAGAAGTATAAAATAATTAGATGTTGGGGAATTATTTTTTGGAGACTGTTTATTGAGTTACTTTACACATACTTATCACATTAAATCTGTAAAATAATTCTCAAGAGCATTGTTATTCCAATTTTACAGCTGATAGAGTTGGGGAGATAAAACAATTTATTCAAGTTCATATCGCCGCTAAATTGTTGAGTTTGTAATTGAGTCTAAGCCTTTGTCATGCCATAGTTCTGTACCCAGAATCCCATGGCTAGCCTCTAATTATGTATCCTGTATGTTTTTGAAAGATAGAAGGCAAAGACAGATGTTTAGAGATGCCCATTATTTCTGAAATCAATGACTTGACTTTATAAGAATGGAGTACTTCGCTTACTGGGTAGGAACTCCAGCTATGGCAAGGCAGTGGTGTGGGTTTGGATCAGTTCTACTCTCTAAATAGCTGAGTGCCATTCAGTAAGTTCATTAACTTTTCTAGGTTTCTATGTCCTTATGTGAAAAATGGGAGTGCCCATAGTACTTCCATTATAGGACTGTTTTTAACAGTAAATGAAACAATATATGGAAAACACCAAGCCCAGCAAGCACATAGAATGGATGTGTTAGCCATTATGAAGAATATATGTTATTTTTTACCTTATATCTCCACTCTAAAGGGAGCTGGTGGGGATCAAGAAATATCAGTGACGAGTTAAGCTATAGGGGGGTACCATAGAGATAAAGGCAGGGCAGGCAGTTTGTTCCTTAGATATCAGAATCATTGATAACAGCAATGCTCTCATTGGTTCCAACTGATTTCTTTGTGAAAGGTTATTCTATACACAGTTGGCCCTTGTACAATGTGAGTTTGAATTATAAGGGTGCACTTACACTTGCATTCAAGCAATTCGACCAGTGGCATCTAAGATTGGTTGAATCTACGGATAGAGAACCCACATATATGGAACTATAAGTAACATACAAATTTTTGACTGTGGTAGAGGAATCACACACACCCCACCCTCGCCTCCCTGCACAATGCTCAAATGTTCATTGCTTGATTCACCAGGTAAGCACAAAGAATAGTCTCAATTGTGGGAAGAAACGAGCACATAGCTTGGAAAAGGTAGGGAGCTAGAGCTTATAGAAAATGCACACCAAGGTGATGAACAACTCAGTGATAATGACTGTGTTGTATTTTTCCTAGGATTTCAAAGCAAGGTACATACTGCAGTCCCAATGCAAGTCAGCAGTATGTCAGCACTGCACAAATGGCATGACTACATCTCCTGTGGGGAGAGTGCACAACATGGATTAATGGCCCTATTTTACAGAGAAGGAAACATATAAAACCTCAGCAAATCAGGGGCAAGCTTGGCACTAGGAAAGGAGTTATTTAAATTTTATGCTGTAAGTAATCCAGTCATTCTAGTCGCCATGATGCAGTTGAAGGTGTTCCCTCCCATCTAAAAAGACCTAGATGTTCTTATCTGTCAGCTCCCTCTTCCCATCCCATCAACACAATTATTTCACCACCCTCACCTTATGACAATTAGGACTTACTCATACTCTTCCTACTAACCATCTGTGCCTTTGAATCCCAAGACAACTTTGGCTAGCACTTCTAGTAACACACAACACTGTCCCTGAATCTCCTTTGCTAACTTATTCTGGCAATCCTCCCAGTTTTGCCCCATCCACCTTTGCCCCCTCCCCATGCTTTTATTTTTTCAGTTCTCCAAGGCAAGTAAAAACTTGTCTTTTTTTGTTCCCCTTGTATGCATTCCTGCAGTGCAGTCCAGAAACAGAAAAAGGGAAACCAAACTAACTTGATTGGTGTCCCTCTGGTGTCTTCATGAAGAAAGCATAGCAGCTGGTGTCTGAATGAGAGTCCTCTTCTGGGTGGGGGATCACTGCTACAGCATCTTCATGCACCAGGAAGGTTGACATTGCCTTACTTTTAAGCTTTCAGTCTTTAAATAGTGAGAGTGTTTGGTAAATAAAACAAAGGACTATAGAAGTATCTAGAATTGGAAATAGGGTTTGCAACTCTGCAGCTCGCCATCTTTCTACCTTCCAGCCCTCTTGCTCAGGGCTCTTAATTCACTGTAGAATTGAGCTCTGCTCTTTCCTTCTAAAACAATTTCGCAGGAATTATTCTTTCTAGGTATTTGTTATTGAGCCATAATTTCTATGTCATAAATTTACTCTGCTTTGATGTTGGCGATTTTATGTTTTGTCAAACATATACAGTTATGTGACCACCACCATAATCAAGATACCTAAATCCATCACCCATACCCCTTTGTGGTCATTCCCTCCTCTCATTTCTAGTCTCTTGCAATCACTGATGTGATTTCTATCCCAATATTTTTGCCTTTTCTAGAAAATCACATAAGAAGAATTGCATAGTGTGTAGCATTTTGAATCTGGCTACTCTCACTTAGCATAATACTTTGAGATTTATCCATGTTTCTTATAGTTGTTTTGTTGTTGTTGTTTTTTTTAAATAGAACCTTTTAAAAAATTTTTGCATAGATGAGCTGGGATGTAGGCCAGAGGTGCAGGGTGTGAGAGGACTCACCAGAGACAAAGTGGGGAGCAGAACAGGCAGATTTACTGAAATACACTGCTAAAGGGAGCAAGGGGTGAGACAGGAGAGGTCTGCTGCACCATATGTGGGTTAGCTCCCTGGCTGGGGATCAAACTCAGGCCATAGAGGTGATAGCGCTGAGACTTAACCTCTAGGCCACCAAGGAGGCCCTGTTGTTCCTTTTTATTGCTAAGTAATATTCCATTATATGACTGTACTACAGTTTGCCCATTCAACATTTGATCAGTTTCTTGCTTTTGGTGATCTTGAAAAAAAATCATTTTGAAAGTGCTTTTTGTAAATTAAGTCAACTTTAATTTTTAGCACTTTATAATGTAAAAATTAGCAGCTGTGCTTTTAGTTTGATTTTAAATTAAGGAATTATTTTTTACTTTTTCAACAGAAACATTTGTTTTAAAATACAATCATTATTTGGACAAGCTGATTTGTAATTACCACAGATATTTGAATAGGTAGCTTTCTTTCTGCATGTGTCATTCTAAGTCTAACATTTCACATGGAGAGCAGGACACTGCTTCTTGTCCATATCCAAACAGATAAAGGAAGTACTGGCTGAAGGGACTCTGAAGATAGTGGTTGTAACTGCCTGAGGTCCAGTAATCCCTTAGCAAAAAGGCTATGATATAAATAACCATATGTGAATGTTTTCAACTTTAATCATAGGAAACTGGAAGCCAAACTTTTATTCTTAAAACTCTGTTTCATTTTGAAATCTACCTACCTGAAAAGTAAGTATATATAAGGATATCAAAGTTCTAACATATGTAAGTGCTGAATTATTATCATCTGTATACACTTAAAATGGAATTTGTCTTTTGGCACCTTTGCCTCAGGCATAATAGTGTTGCAACAAGTTGTGGTATCACATTGCAAAACCATTGCTGTTGAAACATCTTTGTCTCTCTCACCAACTTCCTTCTTTTCCCAGAAAAGGGGAGGGGGAGAAGCAGCAGGGGAGAAAAGGGAGTAGTAGGTAGAGAAGAAGGAAGGAGGAAATCTGGGTGAAATTATACACTGTCTTTGACTCTAGAATCTCAAAAACTGTTTTCAAAATCAACCTACTTGATATTGATTGTTAGAATGTGGGAAACTAGAATGTGTTTCTGTGGAGAATCACAGTAGGATGTTTAATTTTATGTGTCAAACTGGCTGGACCATAGGGTGTTCAGAAAGTTGGTCAAACGTTATCCTGGATGTTTCTGTGAAAATGCTTTTTGGATGAGTTTAACATTTACGCTGGTAGACTCTGAGTAAGCATTACTTTCTAAAATGTTAGTGGGCTTTGTCCTGTCTATTGAAAGCTTCACTAGGACAAAGACCCTCCTCTTCAAAACATGAAGGAATCCTGCCAGTTGACTGTCTTTGGAGGTGAACTGCAACTCTTTCTGGATTTCCAGTCTGCCCACCTAACCTGCAATTATGGATTTATCAAGCTGCCACAATCACGAGTCAATTCCTTAAAATGGAGTGTCTCTCCCTCTCTCTCTCTCCCTCCCTCTCTCACTTTCTCTCTCTCCCCCTCTCTTCCTCTCTTTCTCCTTCTCCCTCTCTCTCTCTCATACCCTGTTGGTTCTGTTTCTCTGAAGAATCTAGACTTAAACACACAAGACAGTGGCGGCAGGACAATGGGCTAATGACAGAGGCTCTGGAACGAAAGGGTCTGACTTCAGATGAAGGCTCTGACAGCCATTGGCTGTGTGTTCACTCTCTTATCTGGGTGGTTCGTCTACCTGACTCATGGAAATGTGAAGGAGCCAGGGCTCTGGAAATTCAGACACAACTGTCATAATTAATAGTTGAGTCCTAGTGGCACTTTTCAAAGAAATGTACTGCTTCTAGAAACCTAAAAATGGGAGCATTAAAAAGTTTTAGAACACAAGTTACATCTAGGTAAGCATTTCTATCAAGATTAATCTATTTGTTATTTGTTATTGAGTACTTACAATGTATCCATCATCCTGACAAGTATTTTACCTAATTCGATCTGCTAAATGTTTTACCTAATATAATCTTTCTCATAATCTCACAAACACATAAAGATGAACATTATTATCCCAATTGTAGAGAGGAAGATACAGGCCATGGAGATGAAGAGCCTTACCTGTACTCACACAACACAGCAATACAGCAGATCCAGTGGGACTTATCACCACAATATCTCACTGGAAGCAATCTCTCTCTCTCTCTCTCTCTCTCTCTCTCTCTCTCTGTCCCTCCTCCCTCTTCCACCCCCCCCCCCCCCCACTCACTTCCTAAAGAATTGCAGAACTTCTGCATTTGGGAAAATATTAAAAAGAATTTATTCCAACCCACGTCTAAATCATTAATCTCTTCTCTAGCATCTGCCTCAACAAGCGTTGAGCCTCAACTGATTATTTTCTACCCAGGAACTCACTGGCCACTGAAGCAGCTATGTTTACTTTTACTCTAATTGTCTCAAGTTGTGTTATTTTTTCTTAAAGCAAGATGAATCTATTTCCCACTGTTGTCTAGTCTTGGGCCTAATCCTGAACCTGTGAGCGAGGTAGGCTACTTGCACACAGCTATACATTCGCCTTGTCAATTCATCTTAATTTGAATGATCTATGTGGCAGAATAATTTTGAAATATTAACTAGCTTTGTTTTTGCATCACCACATTTGTTCCATTTATTTGTGCATTTGTCTCTACCACATTACCTAGTATCCCTTGTCCTGCCTTTGTCAATCACCTAGGACTTTCTTGTTTACTGTCCTAGGGACAGGAAGACCGCAGAACACAGAGGACAGTACATGCTGGGTGTCTGAAAGGAGCAGGGACAGAGCAGAAAGGACACAGCCCTGGAAGGAACTGCCCCAGTAGCAGTGAGGGGCAGTACACCTGGACTCAGGTGCCTGATGACCACAGCCAGGCCGGACAATGGATCTCTCAGGGATACCAGCTTGGCCCCATGATGTCCAAGGACTAGAGGAATCTCAGACGCCTCAGTGCCTTAGACATAGGTATGATGGGGCAGGAAAGGAAAACTGGAAATGACTGTTTAAGTCTCTACCACTGAGTAAAGGCATGAAACCAAATTTTAGTCAGCTTATAGAAAAGTCTAGTTACATCTCTTGGGCAACTGAACTTATTGAATAAGATCTACATTGGCTTTTATCCATCACTGCCAAGAAACTAGAGAAAATGATTATTTGCTTGGAGAATACCTCTGTCCCTAGAATAGTCTGTATGTAAGAATGGGGAATCATGGTCCCAAAGAAATAGCTTATACAGTTACTCTTATCTTATTTAGGTTCTTTAATTTATGCCGTTTAGTTACTAATATTCCTTCAACACACATTTATTAAGTACTTGGTGTATGTTAGGTATCATCTAATCATCCGAAAATCAAAGGCAAAAGTACACTTGTTCCCAGGAAAAGGGCATTAAAATGTGCACAAGCTCAATTAAATAACAATATGGTTTTAAAACATATAGATAGATTTCAGGCTCTTTTCCTATGTAGATATGTTTACTGCAGTTATCTGAATTTTTATCATTAAAAGAGATAATTAGATAAGGAAGCAGTTGTTGAATCTATCTTTTGAAACTTGTGAAATCCTGAAAGAGAGAGTCAGGGGGTGGAAATTCTGAAGAACTGAACTATATAATGGTGTACAGTGTAAACTCACAGCAGTTCATTTCACTGGGCTCTCTTGGTGACAACAGTGGCATTTTCCAGGACAATGCAAATGCATGGACTAGATAACATCATTGAGCAGCTGTGCTCTGAGCCCAACACATTTTATTTAGTCTTGCAACAGCCAAAATGAAATAGGTATCATTGTGAACCTGTATGATTGATAAGGAAATCAAGGATCAGACAGTTAAGTGACTTGCCCGATATCACATAAATATTTCTGGGGAAGAGCAAAAGTTCAAAGCCAGTTTGGATCCAGAACAAAATTTTTTATCTGCGATATATTATTGCACCATAAAAAAGCTTACAATTGGCATTTGAAAGTCCATAACATTATAAAACTTTTCTTAGCCTTCTACTGTATCATCAACTCTAACAGGGATCGGCAAATCCCCTGCCTTTTATTGAAATAGTCACAGGCATGAAAACTTCCCCCTTTGTATGTTTTCTCCTGCTATGTTCAAGCTACCATGGCAGAGTATAACAGAGATAGGATGGCCTGCAAAGCCGAAAGTATTGACTATCGGGCTCATTCTAGAAAAAATTTGCCTATCTCTGAACTATGATATGGAAAAAAACATGAGAGTAATATTTCACAAGCAATTTGATTAGATCATGCTCTTTTAAATCAGGAACCATATCTGTCCATATCTATTTTGAAGTTGGCCTCCTTGTATTAGATTTAAAGGATTTTAGAGGGATCAGAAAATCTCACCAGGTCTCTGTGACCCAATTTATCATGTTTGAGTAGGAATGATGACTGCTTACATCTTCTTGAGCAGGAGCCTTCGGAATCTATTACAAGTGTCAATATCATGAGTAACAGACTTCTTAAGCATCTCATTTTTGATCAGTTTGGTAATTAGTAAAATGGCTCACCACCTTTGAGAGAAGGACAGAAATAATTACTTTAAAACTTGGAATAGTATCTAGGTTTGGGAGTGACAAGGTAAATTATTCTGCTGGGATTATCTCATTTGAAATAGTGCCAGTCATGGCATGCCAAGAAAATTTCTCTCAAAAGCAAAAGGAAATATGTCTATGGTGACTGGTAGACTCATTTACAAATCAATGGCTATGCTGTATGCATGGCTATAGATCCACACACATACACATGTGCATATACATGCACACACTTGCACATACACACTCACACACACATTTCAAGCGCAATGACTTTTTCTTATTAATTTTGTTCTAATTCCTTATTGCTTCCAAGAGACAGAGTGGGCCCTGTCTTAACTATGTCCTCTTCTCTTCCATTGACTTGGCATTTATACTTTCCTGCTTAAATCTACACATGATTTCAGAATAGGTTGTATTCAGTCTTTCAAGTCACTTTCCCTGACAATTTTCTATCACCCCTCATAATAACTATTCTCACTTCTCTTTAAATTTGCTTCTGGGACAAATGTTCAAGCAGTGGCCGGGATAGTCATGAACTGCTAGAGTAATGACATTTTAAGGAAGATTAAGGGGGCACTTGTCCACCCCATGGTGAAGCTGCTATAAGAAGTGATGGGATATTTTCTGGCAGAGGTAGTGTCTGTTTAGAATCTTAAAGGTTGAGTGATGGTTATTTCCAAGAAAATGAAGGCAAAAATGAGGGAAAAGAGGGAAGAATTTAGACCAAATGTTCAATGTCTCGCCCAGGTAGGTACTTGGTCATTGGTTCTCAATGCCTTTCCACCCAACTGAACACCTGCCTTGTTCTTCTGCCCACTGCCACAGTGCAAGTGCTGCCAAGGGAAGATGAATGAGGCCATGCCAACAATTGAGGAAGTACCTTCTGACCTCTGACCTCTGACCACCTCTTTGTCTTCCAGTGCAAGACTGACTACCCTGGCATGCCAAGTAGTAACTTCTGCTATGGTAGGAACCACAGTTTCAGCTTTTTCCTCCACCTGCCTTGCAGGGTAAGCTCACCCTGGGTGGTGCCAAGTGTAACTGCTCTACTTCACTCTCTTTATCTGGACTAGATTAGAGGCATGATCTGCCAGCGGAGCACTGAATCAAAGAAATGCCTTTGGGACTTTCCTTATTTAGGGAACTATTCTTGATAAACTAAAACTACATGTAGACCACACCCCCAGTTTATTCAAGCCAGGTAATATAGTAAACGTATCATTGTATAAGCAAAGACTTTCTTTTCAGAAATTGTTGGCTCCAGAAAGGAGAGTTCAGATGTCAGTCTGGTGGTTTCATAAACATCCTCAATGAAGATTCAGTGTTAGCAAAGTCTCTGCAGGATCTAATTTAAACATGTGATAAACCACAGTGGGGCGTGTCTAATTTACATGTATATAATTTTTTCCTTTAACGTTCTTGAACGGAGAAATATCTCTTTCTTGAATGAAGTACTCTTTTTTTGTGAGATAAAGCACTAACCAAATCAAAACTGTAGGTCTACGTCTAAGCAGGAAAGTTGGAAGACTGAGCTGATGAGTAGTTTCTGGCACAATGTGTCAGTGTTCACATTTGTGGATGAACATAGTTTTGGGTAGCAACATAGACACCACCTAGCACAGTCATACAGCATAAGCACAAGGTAGTCAGCATACTTTGGAGCAAAAACATGACACCAAGACCTTTCTGATAGGCTTCCATTTCCCCCTTGCAGCATTATGATGAGGACATTCTTTTTCCAAGACAGTCATGAGGAGTGGCACTATCAGGTGATGCCTGAGAGCTGTTTATTACTTTATGTTGATGTAAAATGCAGGAGTCGCTAATCACTCATGACTTTAAAAGGTGACAAAGATATCAGAGAAGAAAGTTTTAAAGACATATTTAAAATTTTATTTCACTAACTTTCTTAGCACTAGAAGAAATCTGACTTGCCATACAAATAGTTAAATAGTTGGTTAAATAAAATATAAGAAGTATTTAAATCTGATCACTTTTCTAAACCTCTCTGTTGCATGTATGTAAGATACAAAGAGCCAGATGACAGAATTTCACTTCTCCTTCCTGGATTTTCACACTTTTTTTTTTCTTCTAGATGGTTTTACAAAGGGATTGTTGTAACATGATAAAAAAGAAGGCTTGGCTGAATCTGATGCATTTGTCAATTGATTGAAATGATCAGATTTCAGAATGTGCCCCAAGACAGGGAAGGCAATCTTTTGAAAGTGATAGCCCAGTGTTGGGTGAGGGAGGGGCTTGCACAGAGAGGCTTCCCAGGGCTGAGTGACAGCCTTCTGGCCTGTATTCCCATCATAAGTACATCATAATGAGAGTTAATTATTTGCCTGTTCATCTCCTCCTTGATAGCAACCATATGATATTTCTTTTAGTTTCCCCAAATCCTGGCCAGAGAAGATGCTCATTCAGCATTTTGGCAGGAAAGAAAGAAGAACAGAAGGGAGGAAGGAAGAAAGGGAGGAAGGAAAAATAGAGAAGGAAGATATGGAGAGGCTAAAGTTCCCTTACACTGTCAATAAAGGTTTTGGACAAAATAGCACATGTATTTAGTTTGATGAATCATTTAGTTAATAACCAAGTGCGATTTATTTAGGACTAAAATACAAGTCATAATTTAACATGTATCATGGGCCTTCCAGAATGAAAAATAGGTGCAATAACATTTTAAAAGACTCTCAAGTATTAAATATAAACTAACCAGATGAGATTTTTCATGCTAAAATTACTTGGAGTATTAGCTTTGCAAAGAGCAAAAGGTAAAAGGAGGGTAACTGCTGAAATGAGGCCAAGTGAATTGTTTGCATAAATATGTACTGTCCTGGCCAGAGACATAAGCTTCCAAAGGATTTTAAAAGCCCACAAGGAAGTATTAGTAAAATAAAGCAGCCTTACTTATCAGCTTTCTATATTATGAAAACAAAATATTTTAGTAGGTCTGACTGATAAGTGGTTGATTTAATTCTTTGTAAATTATAAATGACGTTTTTTTTTTTTTTTTTTTTTTACTAACCTGTAAATGTAAATATGTTGGTTAATCATTAGAAGACTCCCACTCTTCCTCTTTGTCTCGCTCCTTAAACAAGAGCACTGTAAATCCTTGAAGTTTCCTTGGAGTTATCTTAGGTAAAGTCCAAAGTTTAAGGCAGTGTTCCACAAACCATAAACCTTGCCACGAAACTACCTCTAATGGCAAAGCAGTCATAGGACATCCTGATCTTTGGGGGTGGTTCCTGCTCAATCTGCCTTCAGGCAGTTTTATAAAAGATTCATCATATTTGACCTTCACTCCACTACTAATCTAGATTTTTTTAAAGTAAACTTTGTATTTTAGAATGTTTCAGATTTATAGAAAAATTGGCAATGATAGTGTAGTGAGTTCCTAAACAACCTATACCCAGTGGCCCCTGTTATTAAAGCATGGTTCCTTTGGGACAGTAAATGCAAAATCACAGCTCACTCAGGTCTCCCTACTTTTTACCTAATCATCTTTTTTCTGTACCAGGATCCTGTCCTGGATGCCATATTACATTTAATTTTCAAATTTTCTTAAATTCCCTCCTGGGCTATGATAGTTACTTAGATTTTCCTTGTCTTTGATGATTTAATAGTTTTGAGGCCTAGGGATCAGGTGTTTTGTAGACTCTCCCTCTATTGGGATCTGTCTGATGTTTTCTGCATGATGAGACTGGGGTTTTGGGTGTTTCAGAGGAAGTCTACACAGAAAGGACACGGCCCACCACATCATATCCGGAGACCATCCTTCTTGTGACTTCACACTGCTGCTGTTGACCTTGATCTCCTGGCAGGGGGCATGTTTGTCAGTTTCCTCCAGTGCGAAGTCACTCCTCTTTGTCCCATTTCCATATTGCATTCATTGGAAAGTATCCCTAAGCACTGCCACACTTAGAAAGCGGGCAATCACACAAAGGCAGAACGTAGAAATTATTTGGAGTTTTCAGCACAGGAGATTTGTTCAATCATTTATTTATATCACCTGAGACTTATAAATATTTTTATGTTAAGTTATAATTCAATTCTACTTTATTTCGTTGCTCAAAGATCTCCACTTTTTGCCATGGAGTCTTTTGGTTGATTCCAGTGTCCTTTTGACATACTCCTGCCATTGTGGCTTTATTTTTTTTAAGCACTTTTTTGCTTTTCTGACACTATAATATACTCTAGGCACATCTTGTTTGTTTCCAGCCCCAGTCCTCGAAACTCCATTTCTCCAAGGAGTCCTGGTTCCTTTTTTTGGACAGTGGTATAGAAACTAAGATGTCAGGGCTAGGTGGCTGCAGTCTTTAATTCTAGCTCTTTTCTCTATGTTTGTCTACTAACTTGTCTAAATACACATGCCTATCAATGTTTCTATTTGGAACCCAAGAAATACTGATACATCTCTGTCTGTATTAAGCTAAACATAAGCCCATGCAAGGTTCCAATGTGAATCTTTTAGTGCAGGGATCATTCGAGATTTCTGCCCTAGCTTTTCTGTAGACCCTCATTCCTGTAGTGAGAAATCTACCCTCACCACTGGCCATCCATTTCCATTACACACATACAGCAGACCTGAATTGTTAATCTGTATTTCTGGGATAAGTGACTTTATCAACTAGAGCACTGGCTTACTTACTGTTCCTTTTGTCCTTAATCTTCCAGACTTGACTCATTTCCAAGGTGCTAAGGTTAGCATCATTTCCACCCAACTGCTCCGTGAGGGTGTTTGCCTTTCCAATATAGTAGATTGCTTTATCGCATTTTGCATCTCATCTTGGGATCCTAGTTCTCTGAGATTTTTTTTTTTTAATTTGCATGCATTAAGGTTCACACTTAGTATAGATTTGTTTTAATATTAAATGTTTAATTACTTAACACCCAGCAAAACTGATAAACAGTGGAGATTCATTAATTCAACAAGTATTTCCTGAGTGCCTACCTGTGTCGGTCCTGTACAATGTCACTCGTGGGGCTTTATCATGCAGCGTTTACTCCCTGAACATCCTGGCATCTCTTTGCACAACCAGGACATGGGTAGTGTAGGAAGCACTAAGGAAACTGGATTGTGATATTTACGGCCACAACTCTAAAATTCTAGTATTCCTTCAATTTATGTAACCACCCCTCCCTCAGTTGTTCCAGAATCTACAAAAATAGTTTATTTGTAGAACTGCATTTACATAAGTTGAAATTGTTTTTTTTTTTTTTTCCTTCCTTACTGATCTTCTGCTCTTACTAAAAAAGTAATTTAAACCGCGGGGAAGAATAATAGCTACTAAAGTCAATACGGGCTTTTGTCTAGGACAAATGCCATTAGTGCAACTTAAATTATAATCCCCTTTGTCAATCTGGGTTTGCTGAAAACAACAATTAAATTGCTCCGCACTTGCAAGTGATCTACTATATTGTTTTTTTATGGGCTTTATTTGCTGCATCACCATGTTATCTAAGTGCCATCATGTTATCTAAGCAGCTAATGAAATTGCATGGGTAAAAGTTTACTAATGAAGGAAAGAAAGGCAAACCTTATTTGTTGCTCTTGTCTTAGAGGGGTGGGGTGGGGAAATGTGCCTGCTGGCCTTAGCAAATTAACAAGTAGATAATCTTCCTCAGGGACATCAATGCTTTTCAAATCTTTCCAACTTCAGCTCACCTAAACCAGGAAGACCATCGACCTCATGGCGGTTATAAGGCTGTCCCCCGTGGCGAATATGGCAGGCTATATTATTGCTGTTTTAATAGGTAGACTGTGGTTAAAGACTTGATAGAAGCAAAGCTCTGGGTTGTATGATTGAGTTAAAGAGCTTAGAAAAATTATTAAAATGTTAACATTTATGTGATAAGATACTGGACTATATCTTTTTATATGTAGATCAATGCCACATCAGGGGCTATGAGATTTTTTTTTAGGGTAGTGCTTCTTCTGTGGCAGGAGGGACTATTTGTTCATTATGCAAGTGGCTGTCTCACAGGCAAAGGGAAACTTCGAAGCAGAGAAGGAATGTGGGCGTGGTTTCTTCAGGGGGGCGGTATTATTAGGTGCTTGACAATGTTGATCACATATACACAGAACTGTATATCTGAAGAGATAGGAAGTGCTATCCCCCTAAACTCTCCAAAATATTATTTTTGTCCATAGGAAGTATGTGTATTTTGTTGTACAAACATTTGCTTTTGAAAAATTAGGAGCAAGAACCAGCTCAGTCAGGAAAAACAAAATTTCCTGGGCTTCGTTTCACTTCAAGCTGGAGGAAGGAATGAGAAAAGGGTCAGCTGGGCTGGGATGATGTCAGGTTGACTGCTATCACTGCCCAAGTGAGTGGTTATTAAGACAAAATATACCAGACACTGGGAGAGTCTTCATGACACTTGCGATCATCATACCCACGCTCTGAGGCTCAGATTATTGTTGCCTGGGATAAGGGTGAGATTTTACCCAGATATCCCAAGAGAAGAGAGGGGTTAGTTTTTGGACAAGGCAGAGAAGGTTCTCTTTTTTCTAGAAACTGAGATGGGCTTGGATTCTGAGGTGTTCAGTGGGTTGGGGTAGAGGATTTCTCTGAACCCTAAATTCTAAAAGTATGTAATTCTAGAAGCAGTGGTGAATTTCACATAGCTTATAACCAAGTCTTCTGTAATGTTCTACTGAAAACCTGATCTCAGATGTGCTCTGGGGAGTTAAAGAGAACCAGCTATCTCGTGGAGCCTGGAGGAAGGCATGCTTCCGATGACAAAGACGCTAGCCCAGGAGCAGTAGCCCAAAGGCTGCATGCCAAGAAGCAAGAAATAAACCCAAAAGTTGTCTCTGGGAATAAATATTATGGCATCTTGAGACACAGATGAGCTGGGTGTATGTGAATGTTGGGGACTGGGGACTACCTTTGAGTATAAACCAGGAGGGGCTCATGTATTTAGGTTTTGGGAATACAAAGACAGTAATTTAATTTCAGTTTAAGATCACAGGTTGGGAAGTGTGCTAAGGTACACTTGGTTTTCTTCAAGTCCTTAACACTGTTTTATAATTTTTCTACCATGAAAGGTTTCCTATGGTTCATCAGAAACAAATTATGCATCTCATATGAAAAAACTACAATAACACTAAAAGATAGAACAATAGTTCAAACATTTGCAGCTAATGCAGGCTATAAGACCTTTATCTCCCTTTTCTCTTTTCAGCGCCCCCTACATAGGTGTGTTCTTGTATACACAGACTATTCTCCTTCAAACCTCCTCAGTGCAGGAGGAGAACTTACCTTCTTCCAGTTCTAAAACCTTCGATTATAACCCATGTAAAGTAACAAAGGTAGTAAAATATGTAGGTGGAAGCTTGCCAAATGTTTGTCAAGTGCCGTACTGTTCATATGGCACTTTAAAAATATTTGATCTCATTTGAATAAGATTGTCCTTCCAGTGGAGCTGGGTAGGTTTCTTTCTTTTTGGTTTTATTTTATTTTTAAGCACAGATACATACAACAGCTCATTTTAAAAGACGAGGCAGACGTCAGTTCTCATTAGCTTTCTAGAGGCAGCACATGGGAGAACTATTTCCATTTCCTTTTTTGGTATCACAGGCCTTGATCTCTAAACAAATACATGAAGTGGGCCTCGAAACTCCCGGTGGAAGTAAGCTAATCACTAACATTTGAGACATTCTGCTACTTGACACATTTAAACAATAAATGCCTGGCCGCTCTGTAGACTAACTTTCTTCCGTGGTTGAGGTGCACACAATTCTGCAACTTGCCTGTTCTTTTTCTTGTCTCCCTTGGAGTGCTTGATTCAGAGATTGGCGCAGAAGAAGAGGTTACTGTGTGCTTGTTGGGTTGGGAGAATATGATAATTGTCACCAGAGGAGCACTGCACAGCTGCGGAGGTTCACTAACAAGGGAGGGACACTCTTACCCACCCTGCAACGTACTGATCATAGTCCCATTTCACAGGTGAAGAAATCAAGTCTGTGACATTGTGATATAATAAGAATATATATTTGTTCTTTGTTTTCAGTTTGTGGCTTCTAAAATGCTTTTAATTCCTGAGTGGTGGAGTGATAAGAGCATCATTTGTTAAAATATTTGGTCTTTGTCCCTGGCTCATGACACAAGAGTTCTGAAAAGTCTTGGCTTGTCTGGATTGCTGAGTTTCTGTTTGTATGCTAGTAAGATGACTGGTGGCTGGGGTTGGGGGTTGGTCATCAGAAATACCAAAGTGTGATCAGAGGCTTAGAATTGTCATCCTTATTCCTTGATCTTCAGGGAAGCAAGAGGGAATGGAGATGTAGGTTACTGGTAATAGCTATGATTTAATCTGTTATACCTACATAATGAAACCTCTAATTTATGGGATTCAGGTGGCTTCTCAGTTGGGGAAGACACTTAGTGCTGGAGGGGGTACCCAGAGAGGGTATGGGAACTCCATGCCCCTTCCCACATCTCTAACCCTATGCCTCTCTTCCATTTGACTATATCTAAGTTATATTCTTAATAATAAGTTGGTAATAGTAAGAAAAGTGCCTTTCTGAATCCTGTGAGTCTTCCTAGCAAATTATGGAACCTGAGCAAGAGGACATGGTCCATTCTAGCAAATTACTGTACTCGAAGAGGGGGCCTTGGAAATCCCCAATTTAAAATGGATCAATAGAAGTATGAGACTGGCACTTGGTATCTGAAGCAGGGCACTCATGTGGGACTGAATCCTTAACTTGTGGGATCTGATATAAGTAGCTTGTGTCAAAATTGAATTGAATTGTGTGATACCTGGTTGGTGTCCAGAGAGTTGGAGAATTACTTGATGTGGAAAACCTACATTTGGTGTCACAGTGTTTTGTGTGAAAATGGTTTATAGAAGCTCAGAGAGGTTAAGTTACTTAACTTCACATAGCCTGAAAATGGAAAGCTGGGATTTGAACCAAATTCCCTGGGTTTTAATTTTGGTATACCATGTGGTCTACTCTCTCTGTTTAATTTATGGAGGGTTCATATTAACTCTGGTGCTAATAAAAAAATGTATTTCATGAGAAACCCACTGTAGCACTTGAAAATGAATTTTTTTTTTTTGGTAACCTTTACCAGGGAAAAACAAAACATAAATACATCACTGAAAGTCACAGTGAGTTTACATGCTGGAGTGCTGCGTCTGGAAATTAAGGGCTTTGGTCCCAGGCTCACTATGAAATAAAAATAACACTTCTCATAACATACATGATCTTTCTCTTTGGTTCATTTTTTCCCCCACTCTTTCAGAATATAAGCAACTCATTATCTGTGTTTTTATCTCTGTGATAATATTAAACTTTAGGAAACCACTTTGTTCAATTGGGAGAAAGTGTGACAAAAAGTTGAAGGATCATTTCTACTAATAAAAATCTGACCACCAGCACCATCACCAAGGAGACAATGACATCACCACCACCACCAGCACTATCTCTGTCATCATCATCATTGTCATCGTCACCACCATCTTTCTCATGTGAATATTACCTTTATGATTTTCCTTTCACTGAGCAGTTATATCCCATTATTACCCACGTCTGTTCAAACTGAAAATATTTTAAACCTGACTTTGACAGGATACAAACTTTTAGTAAGTAAAAACAAATATCTAAGTTGTATTAATGGTAGAGTTAGTTTACAAACTTCTCTCTTTGATCAGTCAAATTCTTCTCATTGTTTATTTGGAAGTGGTCAGCCTTCAAAATTGTCTTTGAAGTAGGTTTGAATATATGCTTTCCCCCACTGTCACCCTCCTAACTTCCAAAGCATTTATAGGCACACTTGTTTCTGTAATAACATTTAGTTCTTGTTTATGAGTTTATATTATAAAAATACAAGTGAGTTCTCTCACTGCCTCTCTTCCAAAGCCCTATATTAGCAATCCTAGATTAACTGTATGATTCAAAAACTGGAGTCAGACATTGCACTCTACATTGTAGACCTCTAAGCTATGATGACCTCAAAGAGTGATCCTAAAAACTAAACTAATAGATATGACTACTAAGAGTAATTTTTGAATGATCTATTAAATTTTGAGAATGCAAATAATGTTTTCTGAATATCAATATAAAAAGACTTCAACAACCCAGGTGAAAATGCCTTCAAAGTCTGTGACATCTCTTATTCTATGGTGGCAAGCTTTCACTTTTCAAAATGGATGTGGTTTAAAAAAAAAGGCCTCATTCAGAGGCAGACTGAATAAAAGGAATAATCAAGTTGAGTGGTAAATTGTCTTCTGGGGGTTAAAAACAAATATTTAAGGAAATGCAATACAGTGATTTTCAATGGGAAGTAAAAATTCTGTGTATAACATGTTGGTGATGTAGTTTGAAATGCATTCACAGAAAAGAGAAAAAAATATCTTGTTAACACTAAATAAACAACAATAAATTTCAACCTTAAATTTCAACTTTCCAGGATGATATGGTCAGTGGGATTTAGGAAAGAGGATAATTGAGGGTCTTTAAATGTTTTTCACATTTCTAGAAGATCCTTGAATTTAAAAAGGTTAAAAAATACTGTCATAATAGGATTGTTTTTCTTGTGTGACTCCTCACCTGACTAAAGGAAATTCACAAAATAAGATTCCAGAAATATTTTGAGAAATGGCAGCTGCATTGAAATATAGGTATATCCTTCCAGAGTGATTATTTTGAAGGTTAATGGAGTATTCATAGAAAATTAAATTAATACTTGATAGTCAACTTTCTTATCCAGCTGTTTTCCCTAAAAATTGAAAGGCTTTGCAGATTATAGACAGACATTTTCCTTACTCCTTATGAAAAAATAGCAAGTTATATAATATCTCTTTAAATGGATTCTCAGCTTCTCTGCAGTTTCAAGTCCTAGAGAAATACCAAATGAAACTTATAATAGTTTGGTTGTTTTTTGGTGGTGGTATATTTAGCTAATCCATAGTGCCATGTGTACTGTTCATAAAACTGCAATACTGAACTGCTGTCAACATGTCAAAGAGCACTGCACTCATGAGTCCTTAGGGCGGAACAGGGATTTCAGAACCACCTTCCTGGACTTTTCTTACCCAGATCGAATCACATGATATTTTATCCACCACCATAACAAGCATTACGGATGTGGAATATACCAGGATAAGGAAGGACACCTGTGCTGGGCTGGCGCCTGCCCTGTAGTTTTTCTACTGTGTAATCTGAGAGGAGGGTGGGCACCCAAATATGATGCTGTTAGTGCTCAATGGGGTACACAAAGACACCAAACTGTTAAAGGGTGCATGCTCTAAAAGGAGTTTGACCATACACATGCACAAAGACAAAGGAAGTGACTCTTAGTGTGAAAGATTTTTAATAGATTGGTGTGCCGAGGGGGTGTTGAGAGAGAGAGAGAAGGAGGAGGAGGAGGAGCAGGAGTAAGAGAAGGAGGAGGAAGAAGAGAGGTCTTTAAATAACAGCAACCACCAAAAATTACCTATCTCCTCTTAGGTAAATGCCCAGCCAAACAGATGTGGCCCAAAGTGGGGGTGCTGAGGCCTGAAAATTTGCCACATGTGTAAGGTCGCTTATGGTAGGGAACCACAAGAAAGGAGTTAGGCAGTTCCCAGACAGCTGAGACAAAAAGAGAGAGAAAATACAAAATACAGCACACAATCCACAGTGAGGTCAAGAGAATGGTTGCCAGTCTCTGCCAAGGACTAAGGGCAGTCGCCCCACTAGAAGCATTCAAATTTCATATTGCACGTGTCTTTCACCCACACATATCTTTCCCAAGTCTCTCCTCCAAGTCTCTCTACATGTCTCTCCTCCATGTCTGTTCCCAAGAGTACAAGGGTGCAAGTCAGAGCCAAAAAAGCAAGAGCATGGGGCCCACCTGCCTTCCATGTTATATACCCTTACCTGAATGCTCAGTTTTACCCTTTGTTCCCAGTAGTTCCTCCACTCAGGAAATCTAGTTCATGGCATACAGGGATTTGAAATCCAAGGTGGCTGCGTGTAAGTGGAGGTAGGAGAAATGGGGTCTCCCCTTCATGGAGGCGTATCTGTGACAATGTCTTGCAACACCCAAAATGGCAACAGAAATGCATTTCACCCTGCACAACACCCCATGCTAGACATATAGGCTACACCAATGTCTAATTTCTTACACAGTAAAGTAGCCTGTCCGACATGGGTGTTTCTAAACATGTGAGGACCTTTGTTTCCATCCTGTGCCCCAGGCAGCTGCACATTCGTGGCAATCCATTGAAGACAAATGTGGGGAAGGAATCCCTGATTGGGCTCAGAACACGACTCAGCTATTTTTAGGGTTCCAGTTGTTCCACATGATTTAGAAGCTGTTCTGTGTCTTTCTGTTGAGATAATTTGGGAAATGAGTATTAGATGGAGTTTTAGTTTTTCCTTCTATCACAGTTGCTGCTTTAAAGTAAACAAGTTCTTCGAATTCTTTCCACCAGTCTCATAAAATCTAGTTGCTTCTTCAGGTTTGGCATCGGTGAGGGTAAGAATCAGGGGGGTGTTAGAAAATTATGGGCAATGCCATTAAAGTAAGCTGAGAAATTTAGGCCTCTATCACTTTATGAGTAACACAAAAGCAAGCCTCATTCACATCCCCTGCTCGGTAGTTTCTACACTAGGTTCTGCTGAGCATCACTGTAAAGAACAAGGGTATGAGATTGTGGGGTGACCACAGCCTTTCCACCCCAGGGTACTTGCTAAGGTTTAGACTCTCAGAACCTGTCCAGATCTTCCTATCAGGCTCTCTATATCTTACACCCTATAACCTGTGCTTTCTAAGGACTACGAGGTGATTCTTAATCACACTGAGCTTGAGAACCACTGGTCTCTAGGGTTTCAAAGAAATAGGAATTGGAAATTCAGAGTTCTGGGCTGTCCCACCCTTATTTCCCATTCATCTGTTTTACATACTGGAATGTCACCTGTTCCATTTGAAGAAATATTTATCTGGCCAAAATAAATAAGCAAATAAAAAGAATTAGAAACAACTACTCCAGCATAAGCTTATCTTATAATGAGAGACCACACGCTTATCTTTACTGATGGTTCCTTTCCTGTGAGAATACAAATGAATGCATAGGAAAGTGATTTTGTCCAGATACTACAGGAGATAGAAAAATCACTTTATGTGCCACAGAACACAGTTCAGCACCTCCAGCTGCAATTTATTTGTACAATTCAGAGGTCTCTGAGGACCCCCATCAGTGTTGGCTTTGGTATCTGGGATTAATGCTGTACCCCCCAGTTACACACCCAGGAACATAACTCCCCCCATCTAATACTCAAATCTGGCCTTCAGCCAAGAGTTCCTCATTTCAGGCAAAGTTTGAGAATGTGACATATACAAACATGGTCACAGAATGCATTCCAGATGCTAGCTTTTAGATCACACAGAATGAAGACATTAAGGACATTTTAATATGGTTACATGGAAGACAATTTTGATACTGTGGTTTTTGTTTTCCTAAATATCTGAAGTAACTCTTTTCCTATTGTGTCAAATTTAGCAAGCAATCTAGATGAAAGTAACTAGCAGACTTTCAAATTTTAAAGCCATCCAAAATTCATATCGTATTCCATTGAATTTCATGTTATAAAAACTCATTACGATGGCTGAGAAGTTAAGTTTGGTAGTTAAAAAATTTCAATCCCACAAAATATAGTATATACACAGCAACTCACATGTTATTTCTTAAGCACCTACTATTTACAAAGTTCCATAGTCTATATTTTGTGAGAACGACAAAGGAAATAGTATTCTGAGCTAGGACTTTAAGAAATGTCAATCAAACAGAGTACAAAGGAGAGAAGGCGTAATATTCATGTCTTTCATTACATGTGAAAGAAAGGAAATTCAGGATGCTTCTTTTTGCTGTTTTAGTCCCATAAAGGTGAGCTACACTGTTGAAAGATGGTAATTTTGCCATGAGTGTCTTGCTGTGTGTGTGTGTGTGAGCATGTGTGTATGCATGTGTGTGCACGTGCCATGAGCATGCACCTTTCTCTGCATATTTGTTTCTATTTCATAAGTTATTAAAAGAAATAATGTGGGCCTCCCTGGTGGCACAAGGGGTTAAGTCTCAGCACTAAGAAGCTATCCGCAGCCACTGCAGCATTTTTTTTAATATAATAGATATTTATTTTTGTTATTCGTATCTTTTACATTATTATGTATTCCCCATAAGTTACCCACCACCTGTTCACCCGTGGAGCCATCACCATAGTCCTCCGTGCTCTCCTCCTCCCCCCTCCCCTCCTTCCCTGCTGAATGTTGCTTTCTTATTTGGCTCCCCTATATTCCT